>JBCAUI010546136.1:0-22999 GCA_038406195.1 Haplosyllis anthogorgicola
CTAAAGTGGGATGACTGGATGGCTAGTTTTTTAGGTGGACGACCACATAGTCTTATCGAATTTCATTCGATAGACAATTAAGCAGGTAAAATAAATAAGAATATTTCGTTTCCAGACGTTACAGAAGTAATTGAACTTTGCTGAGCGTCCCTTTTTTGACGTGACTAAACTAATGTGACCAGCAGAATTATGTATAAGACTAGGCTAATATTCTATGCTCTTTAGAAGTACCAAGAAAAGCAGCAGACTTTTCGCCCTTTTCTTCTTGTTTTACATTCTTGCACTTAGTAAGATGATACCTGTTCAACAACAAATATCCTGTACTCAGTCTGTTGTCTCTGTAGTAGTGGATGTAGATATTTGAGTAGAATATTGAGATGAAGTTGTCTGTCTCTGAAGGGTATAACAATAGCAACTCTGTCCCGTGAATAACAATCTGTAGGTTTCCAGTATCCGCCAAGACCAATTGCACTGTATTTATCTTTCGTGGTGACATCAAAGGTGTGTGATATATTGATCGTCTGTCTCCCAACTGCAATTAAGAACAATTAATAGATAATACGATATTCTGGGGAAATAGCAAAAACAGCTCACTAATTTCAGGTAAAATCTCCTTCATGGGAAAATTTCATGTTTTGTTATCCCCCTCAATTGAATCCTTTTAATTCTGCTTTTAATTTGCAACCGTAAGGTACGATCAGCACGGCATTTATACAGGCGATGAATGAAATTTCTATCAATTCTGGAACAATGACAATTCAAACGCAATTCTTTTTTCTCTCTTTTGTTCTAAACGTTTCTAAATTGTTAGAAATCTCAGTGGATTCAAGCCTTCTATGCTATTTTACTTGTGCAAATCATGAAATTCCTATTAATTTTGAAACGCGAATAACAAATGAAGAAACAAAAGAATTCCACGCTGTGCTTTTGATGCGTTATTGTTCCAAAACTGATACGATTTGGGTGGGTAGGTGAGGATCGTGGGTAGTCGTGTGATCAGACTCTCCTTGGGAAACTCATGACCAGAGACTATCTGGGTCTTTTGTTTGCCGATAAATAGAATGTGATATTTTTGTTCATATTCCTTCATCTGACTACTGTAATGGCAGTTAGACAAATACACTGAGTACACACATGTCTATGTAGTTAATGAGTAGACTTAAATAAATACAAAAAAATACTCCACGTTTTGGAAGAAATTAATGTGGCTCCATGCTGTGCTTTTACCAATAACATAAGACAATGTGAATTTCTATTGTCTCCAACCATTATTAAATACTCGAGGCGCACTTCAGTAAAACGAAGCTTTCAGAATCAACAAAAACAACCAAAAGAGAACTATCTGTCACAAATCGCGAATCCCCATTGATGGCCTATGGAGCACGCATAGAGGGAGGCATCTTCTAGTGCGAAATCCCCATAGAGTGAGAAATATATTGGGTGTTTTGTAACGTCTCAGAAAATTACAATTTTCATTAAAATTTACATAAATACCTAAATGTTAGGGTTCATGGCAGTGTTATAAAAATGAAACTGAATAAAAACAAACCTAAAACGGTAATTAAAGATGACATCAATAAGGAATATTGTTTTTTCTTTTGCCAAGGCACCTTACGCTAATATTGTCAATGTTATTGAATTGCAGTTTCATAATATGGAATCAGGTCCTTGTGCCTCGCGGTGACTGCACTTATCGGTACTTTCTGTTCCCGTGCCAAGAAGTTGGCGGAAATGTCACTTAACCGGACTTGCCACCTTACGTTTCAGACTATGTCCAGTGGCGGATCCAGGATTTCTTGTGGGGGGGGGCGCCAACCTTGGGGCGCCCCAATTTTTACCCAATTTTTGCGCAAAAATCCCCAAAAACTGCATGAAAATGAAGAAATTTTGGGCCGTAGGGGGGGGGGCGAGCCTCCCACGCCCCCTAGATCCGCCAATGGTGCTGTTGCTGAAGAAATTACAAAGTTTGTATTGTGAAATATTGGAATAAGAAACGTTACTTGAGGTATAAATTTAGCAATGTAAGTTTTGATTGCTTTTCAATTTGGTTGCAGGATAGGAAAGTGACACCCACAAGAAAAAGGTATGTTTCATCACATTTCAAAAATGCTTGAATCACAAACATTAAACCCTTTTGGCTCAAATTGTACATAATTGTAGCTTTTTGTAAACGTACGTTATTCATACAGTGACAGCAATGAGGGATATGAAATGTGGGTAAACTCCAGTCCACAACAACCAACCATTGGAGAACCTAGAGAATCCATAGACAGCATTCCTTTAAGGGATATGAGGTAACTTTCGTTTATTGAATATTTACTTGTCTTGTTATTTTGACACATAAAACATTCACAGCTCCAGAAATTTACTTCAGAAGCTCGGCGATGACCACGTGATAACGGGTCTAGTCAAAAATGGGCTACAAGTGGAGCTCTACAGGATTCTCCCGCTAACTTGGTCCAGTTATGAAGGCAATTTCGTGCTCTGTTTTGGACAATTAAAAAATGACTTCTCAATACAAAAAATACATGATTCTTTTTCTTAACCTTTCTGTTTGGTCGAGTAGTGGTAAATTAATTCTCATAAATAGATTTAGTGTAGTTTTAGGATTTACTCTTATTTAGTGATGGAAATTCAAAATATTCTACAAGACGCAAGACACCAGCTGCAAGAACAACGCCGGGGAGAAATGTTACTATCGGAGATACGTACATATTTGGTAAATTCGACTTTTGCAAGTTTCATAAGAAGTCCGTTTTATTTGATCTTTATGATATACACGTTCTATTTAATTCCATTTCCATAAATATGAAACATTTGTCATCCCAAACTATGAAATATTGTTGTTACCGTCCAGTATTAAAAACATTCAGTGATTATTTCGTACCCACAATTTTTAGATGAGGATGTCGACTATCCACAAAGAGAAACAAACGAACAGGGACGTCTTTACGAGAATGAGTGCGTTCATTATCTTCACATTAATTAAAGAACTGAAAGTTTTCAATTTCAATTCCAGTATTTTATATTTTTTATAATTTGAATTTAAAAATGATATAACGTGAAAATCTTTCATGCAATCCTCCTTCCACTTTCTAACGCATTGATTAGAAAAACTAGAATGAGATAAAATGCCAGGAATTCGTGACAACTAAACATACAAATGAAACAGAATAAAATTATGATGATTAAGAGGTAATAGATAGACTAATAATTGTTGATAAACACAGGCAAAAGGAAGTGTGGGACTCGTTTGACATTGTACCGGACAATGAAGACAACTCCTCACTAGATGCCTTCTATGCCTGCTGTCTTAAGGTGCGTAAAATTAGCTAGCTTATTTATTCTAAGAGAATCCAATTATAATCAACTGTGAAATATAATTTCACTTCCTCACCAAAAACAATCTGAGATCATGCCCAATCTTGATCTGAAATATTCCCCAGGTGAACCATTACCACCTCAGATTTATGTTAGAGGCAACCCTACACAGCACACTTCTGTTCCACTGCATAGGGCTGGTACCAAATTTACACCTTTGTAGAGGGATTGTAAGATGATTCTGAGATTTATAGAGACACTGCTTAACATCACCACCCTGCCCTGGAAATGAACCTGGATCGCTGGTGTGATGACAACAACTACATTGCGGGATCTTCTGATAACTTGTCAGTTGCGGAATACCTGGTTCCCTTTCGATCCTAAGCACTACCAGCATAGTCAATCTGGGGAAAATATAAATTCATTTTTCATTCTTTAATTTTTAGAATATTTGGATTTCTTCTTCTTTCTTTCAGATGTTCAAGTTTGTGATGATCATCGGAACATTTCTAGTCACTCTATCCGGACTGATTATTTCAAAAATGACTGTCCTTTTGGCAGCGACAAATACACGATTCAACATGTCAATATACTGTGTAACGTATCTAAACAACGAACATACCACTTACAAACAGTGCATGACAACATCATATTATTATGACGTAGTGGGGGATGAGTCTTGTTTGCAGCCAATTGATACTAATTCAGACATTCCCGTTGGCTCAGTGGAGGAGTACAGGATATGTGAGTCAATATCCGTCCGCTGGATTTGGTGTTTAACTCTTATCCTCATCACTCCAGAGTTCTTCATATTCTTACGCAGTTTATGGACTATATGTTTTAAGAAGGAAACGTCGCCTACTGTGCTGATGTTACTCATTGTAAGTAGTAGTACAATGATATTGTAGAACTGCCAAACATAATATCATTGCAATATAAATTGTAAGTTAGTAAATATATCTAGGAGGTAGCGACACCTATTAAACGTTTGTGAAATAAATACAATGTGACGTGGTAAGGGTGATTCGAACAGGGACCTCCAGATGCACAGTCAAAGGTGTTACCACTGAGTCATTTGCTATTGACTCGCTATTTCTTATTGAGTTATGCGAATATGAATTTGACTTGTTGCAATAAATACAATTAGAATGTGTACCTTTGTATTCTGGTGCTTAACAACAGTAACACTCATACCTGGAATACTTGAATGTGTTTCATTTCCAGGAATCAGGAATAATTTAGTTAAGAAATTCGTCATTGCAGGTAGTTATATTCGAGAGTGCCCAGATCATAGGCTTGTGTTTATTTACGTTCATGGTACTACCGAAGTTACCAAGCATTGTACACGGTCTAGCTCTAATGACAGGAGTGGCTTTCATACCCAGCTTTTTCAAGGTATTTGAAAGTTTAACATAATTTCTTTGGTTGAAAGAAACAGGGTGAATTTCCATTGTTTACAAGATGAAGAAAAAATAATGCGATTAATTGTTTACTTTAATTAATGTAAATTTAGACTGAGTTACTGATAGAAGTAAATAAATCATTCAATGTTACAGATTATCAGCCGTCCATCTAAAGAGAAGTATCGCCCTATTAGTATCATATTGGACATCTTGGCCTGTATTTTACAACTGTCAGCTATCCTGTTCTGGCCTTTACTGATCGTTCTTCGAGATACGTATGAAGATCATGAGGTGCGCTTATTTCCAGAAAAAAAATGGAAAAAAACCTAAATAGAATATATTTGCATCGAGATTAAAGATCTTGCAATCCCGGAAAGACTGCTTCTACGAAGTGAGATCGAATGTCATGTAATTTTTGCAGCTGGTTTACACTATTCCTATATCACTACTACTGATGTCCAGTTCATTCTGGTTTAACTACGTTGATGTTAGCGATGTTGAGGATGAACTAAGAAAGAATACGAAAGGAAAGAAAAAACTCAAATCAAAATTGTCAGGGAGATCACAACACATCCAATTTCAGGACTACGCGTCATTTGTAAAGACAGTGAAATTACGAATGTACATGTGAGTTCCCATTTGTCATGAGTTCCATCATGTGATAATATAAATTTATACTCATTGCAATACAAATTGTAAGTTAAGAAATATAGCCATGAGGTGGTGACATCTTTAACAAATTAGAAATTTTGAAAAAAATATTTGGTGATTTGAACCGGAGACATTTGGATGCAAAGTCCCGAGTGTTACCACTGTGCTACATACCAATTACCTGGTTTAGGTAATTGTTTCCAACTGCATGAATAGATTAAATTCTGGTGTGCAATATCATCTTACGAAATATAGAATCAGTGTAAAATTATACAAAAAAGATATGAACGAATAGCTTTGATAGCGTGGAGGTACTCCGATTATAATATACATTGCCGAGCAATCCGCGTATCTTTATTCAAAACAAGAGTAGATCTATCTCCACAGTGTAAATGCACTTTCGGTTGGTTCGCCTATTTTCTAGGTTCAGTTTATAACGCTTGTCTCATTTCAGTTTCCGTCGGAACATAAGTGAGTGTAGATCTAAACTTTACATTTTTGTGAGTTTGTTGAAGATCCTTCTCATCCTCGGCTGCATGACTCTGTTTATGTACCTTGATGACTACGAGGAAACAGAATTATGGGACTTCGAATATGATGACCAACAGTAAGCATTCAGTTGTTTTGTGGAACTGATAGGCCCCAGATAATTGCTACAACAGAGTTGTAGTTAGGTAGTTCAGGGAAAAAATACTGCTAAATTATGGGATAGCTTTTGTGGGGTATATGGTGCCTCAACAGAACAATTGAACAAATTATCCAGGCATGGTTTATTAGCACATCACAAAGTGCATTCGTGCTGCAGTTGACACTTTTCTGTTTCGTAGCAGCTCCTAAAATTAACTTAATTTTGGATTTCCATGCTGTGTCTTTCATTCAAACAAAGCACCTCTCCTTGCAAAATTTAAAAACCGTTAACTGATATTTTGTTCCCTGTTTCAGATGTGAAGGTGGGATACATGTAGGAATATATGACATGCCAGACGCTGAGTGGGACTGGGTAAAAATGTGGTCACTGAATGCCTTTGCTGGATTGATTTGTTATGTGTGTGCAAGGAGTGCTGCGAAGGTCAAAATACAGGTTATTTCTCTTTTCATGGGTTTCGTAAGTTGGCGTTGTAGCTCAGTAGAGTGTCAGACTGATCGAAGAGATCACGAGTAAAGCCGACGAAGTTGACACAGCCTTTCAAGTTGCGACATCTTTAAGCTGGTGCTAAGAGTATGCACATTCCCATGAAAGGACCGTCATGGAAATTGTGATGGTATCTTTCTACCAACACTGGGATTGGCTACGGATTGAACCTGAATCATAGCCTTAACTCATTCTCATCGTTTCCCTTCGTTATGAAAAGGAAAATTTTCATTCTTGTTGAACATTCAAGAAGTTTACTTGTGTTTTTCTCGCATTCAGCTCATTAGTTATGCGACACCAATTACCTTTGTCACCCCTTGTTTACTGGCTGCACTCATAATAATTACATCAGCATGGCAGGACGATCCTTGTGTACTCAGGTTAGTAATCTTTGAAATACATATTTTTCTATAATATTTCTATTTATCATAAATCTACGTATTGAATTATGTTATTTATTCCACCCTTGCTGCCCATACATATACTTGCTACCGTGATGAGGGGAAAACACAAAGAAAACCAGAGGAAAATTCAAATGTGACATGAAACCGTTTTGTTTTCCTAGTGAACTGATGCCTTCTCGAATACATTTGAACTTGCCGTCTGAAAGCCTGCAGAGGCTCATTACCCACTCCCACATCTGGGTGGCTTTCGTCTGGTGGATCTCACAGGTCTGGTTAGCGCGACATATCTGGAGACCAAAGTGCGAGAGACTCGCCAAAACAACCAAGTACTTCATCTTGTCCAGCTTAAATAGTACTGCTTGGCAACATCACGAAATTGAAAATATTGTCTGAATTTTCTCAATTTCGTCCCAGAATATCGGACCTCGGACCTAAATTATCCAGTCTGACAGACATATCATGATACTGCGAATAAAATGTATTGCTTTCGTGTTATTATTGGGCTTTTCAATATTTTTTCTACTTAGGATTTTCCTATTACCGCTGTGGAACAGTGTTATTTTGGAACAATGGCTCTTACACAATAGAAACAGACATGACGACAAAGAGGAAGAAGACAAGGTAAATTGCAGAGGAATCCACATTTCAATATTAATTTGCATATTGTGATAGATGTCTCAAGAAGTAACTACCTAGACATAATTTTATCTGAGTTGTTATTGACCTTGTGCAGAACATAACATGGAACATCTTAGATAAATACCAATTGCCGAGGTGGATAGGATGAAGGCCAGACTCTATGAAATGTATTTTCCAACCATATTATGGTTTCAGGAAGATCTGAGACAACAAAAGAAGAGTGTGGGTATCTCATTGAAGGAGTACCAGAGAAGACAGGCTAAAATTCCCAAAATCTACGTGTGCGCCACCCTGTGGAGGGAAAACCATAACGAGATGGAACATATGCTCAGATCTATGCTCAAGTAAGTCAGCAGTGCCGACTTCTCTTCTCTACCTGCTCCAATATTTAAAAGAGAGACATTGAAAGATTTGTCGTAGTTCATGATTTCCCATAAGGAATTCTATTTTGTTAACAATAACAACAGGATTGAATGTCTATTTTGTCTTGAAACAGGCAGGATTGAATATGTCATACCGCGTTAAATCCCAATAGGTCTGATTAGCTTGATTGTCTATCCCTTCTAAAATGGCAGGCTAGTGACACATTTATTTATCTCACTATATTTTATTTTAGACTTGACAAAGATCAAGCGTTGAGAAGAAGCATCAACAACTACATGTACACATACGACCCAGATTATTATGAATTTGAAGGTAAATGTTTTAAATGTGAACTAAAATGACCCAGGAAAAATGGCTCGAAGATAAATTATGCCATTAATACAAATACACTTATCGCCTGTAATAAAACAGCACTGTTCTCGTTTCGTTACAGGACACATATTCTTTGATGATGCCATCACTAAGTCTCCACTATTTGGGACAAGCACAGTAAATGACCACGTGAAAATCCTGTTGCAGACTACCAGTGTCGCTGCCAGGTAAGATATACGGAAACATCAGAGATCTATCTGAATGTTGTCTCAGAACATTCTGTATCTGATTTAATAAGCAAACGTTAGCTTTACTGGATTTCATTAGCTTGTTGTGTTCTTTTTTTAAACTCCTCATGAAATACAAAATGTAAGCTGATGCCAGTACAGCTCCTGAAATTCGAATCAATTTCGAAACCTAGAGAACACGATATGATGAAAACCACGCTGTGTTTTTGATGTGCCATTGTTCCTAAAACTGTTTGTAATCTCATCCTCCGTCTATGATTTTACAGAAATGTTTATGGAGAGGAAGTGAGAATCAAGAGTCCTGTTAAATACCTGACACCGTATGGAGGTCGATTAGAGTGGATCCTTCCTGGAGGAAATCTTCTCATTGTGCATCTCAAGGACACACAGAAAGTCAGGACAAAGAAACGATGGAGTCAGGTAATAACAAATAAACATAAGGTTTAGAAAACGGTTTCTTTTGATTAACATTCAAATACAAAAGATCAAATTGCAAAATAAGAAGTATAACAGGCTTACATTACAAGTATTTGTTATTAAATTTTGAATAAACCTTTTACTAAAATCAGTGAAACAGGAACATTATTGTACATTATTTGAACAATTCAGGTTATGTACCAGTACTACTTACTGGGTTACAGGCTATTGGCAGAAGATAAAACCTCCAGGAAGGCCAAGCGGATAATGAAGCACAATACATTTATACTGGCTATTGATGGCGATGTGGATTTTGAACCGAAGGCCGTTCGTTTGTTGTTGGATCTCATGTTGAGGGATAAAACCGTGGGAGCTGCATGTGGAAGAATTCATCCAGTTGGATCAGGTAACGTTTGTTTCAATTGGATGCATAAGACATATCGTTATGAATATCGGAAAATACTGTCTTTTGCAAGGAGAACATTTTTCACGACTAAAATGGGAAATTGAACATGACATAGAGATACCATGTGTGAAGAAATTTTCATCTCCTAGCAATGGAAAGATTAGTCTAATATGCTTTACCTTTCCAGCTTCGCAAATAAATAACTTAATCAAGGGGTGTTGCTTGGAGGCTTGTAAAACTACCTAATTCAAACCTGCATGACAAGATTTCATCGTTGATTAAGTCATACGAATACCGACACTTGTTACAAACAGGTCCAATGGTTTGGTACCAGAAATTCGAATACGCTTTAGGACACTGGATGCAGAAGGCTACGGAACATGTGTTGGGTTGTGTGTTGTGCTCACCAGGGTGTTTCTCCATGTTTCGAGCTAAAGCTCTTATGGATCATAACATAATGAAAATGTATGCCTCTGACGCCCATGATGCAAGACAAATAGTGCAATATGATAATGGTAAGATTTTCAGGTCACCTTCCACCTTAACAAAATGTACTTCAATCCAAGGTTTACAATTCAGAATCTTCAGGATTTTGTACTTTGTGTTGTGCTAAACATGGGCACAAAGTAAACTTTCTAGTTTTAAATTTGAAATTATAAGGTGCTGTTCACTTTAAACGTTTTATGCTTTAGGCGAAGACAGATGGCTATGTACTTTACTACTGAAGCAAGGGTACAGAGTAGAATACAGCGCTGCTGCAGATGCTTACACATTCTGTCCTGACGGATTCGACGAATTCTACAGACAGGTTTTGCATAAAACTTGTGCCATCATATTAAACTGAGATATATTCAAATGAACGCCTAATATTGACCAATTTTTTGTTTATTTCTTTTGAAGAGAAGAAGATGGTCTCCTTCCACCTTGGCTAATATCCTGGATCTACTTTCGGACTGGAGAAAGATTTCGAAGAAAAACCAGAATGTCTCCATATTCTACATTGCATATCAGGCATTTTTGCATTATTTGACGTTTAGAAATATTTGATTTACAGCTTTTGGTTTTGCTTTTTTAAAAATCGTTTTGTATTGTTGTATCAACAGCCATGTAACATTTTCACGCTGTTTTAGGTGTTTTTGTTTGGTGCATCATTACTTGGGGCAGGCACAATCTTTCTTATGATAGTGAGTGCTTTAGAGGTTGCTTTAGGTGAGTTTTTTAAGCATTAGAAATACATCAAAATGTCGACTGTTCTTGTTATAACAGAGACCTTCTTATAGTTTGTGTTTTAATATTACAGATGGTGCTATAGACTCATGGGCATCATTTTTCTTAAATTTGATTCCCATAGTACTGTTTACAATAATCTGTTTCATCACAACAAGTAAAACGCAGGTAAATATCAGGAAATTTTTTATTTAATTTTCAAAATAACTTAAGGTTTTTGAAAATACTGTGGATTCACATGTAACTTTTGAGATAAATTTCACCAAATTGCCTTGTCGTTTTTCATGAAAACATAAAGCAAAGACTACATTTAGAGGCGGAATGTTTGGCGCCCTGCACAGGCTCGCGACGTATCCAGACAAAACAGCCTCACATAACTGACTTACAGTCAGCAGTAATTTTGTAGCGGTCGGTGGCTGCGGTTA
The DNA here is from genome assembly GCA_038406195.1 of Haplosyllis anthogorgicola. Classification (NCBI taxonomy): domain Eukaryota; kingdom Metazoa; phylum Annelida; class Polychaeta; order Phyllodocida; family Syllidae; genus Haplosyllis; species Haplosyllis anthogorgicola. Next base: position 10,970 of record JBCAUI010546136.1, read on the forward strand.
TGACGGTTGGTTACGCCCTGGTGCAGATGGTCGTGTTGGTCGGCGTCATCATTCAGATCGCTGAAGAACCGTGCGGTCCGAACGCAATCTTCTTTTACTTTGTTGTCGGTACCTTCCTTCTGGCTGGATTGCTTCACCCACAGGTTATTTATATTTTTACTACCTACTTTTGAAATTGATGTCATTTTGTCGCAATAGAACTCTGTGTTGTTTCTTTACTCGAACAAAACCATATACTGTTCCCAAAATGAAGAGTCATCAGTAGACGGAATTCGTATCAGAAGTTTAATAATGGCGCATCAAAAGCAGAGCGTGAAATTCATTCGTTCTCTCCTTTGTTCTCTTCGTTTCCAAAATGATACGATTTCCGTGTTCTGGAAAAAAATTTATTCAATGTTTTCATCTCCTTGGGTAATCTATATCGATTTTGCTTGCAGGAAATTTTCAATCTAGTGCATGGTTTTATCTACTTCCTGTTTATACCATCTATGTACATGTTACTAACAATCTATGCTATAACTAACCTCAATGAAGTAAAATGGGGAACCAGGGAAGTAACGAGGTATACAGCCAGTAGCTCAACAAATGTTTCAAAGGGTAATATTTTGTGAGTTCATGTTGACAAACAAATTTGAATGGACTTGAAAAGTAATAATACAATTTGCTAGATATTTGCAAGTTTCGATAATATTTAGAACCGTTTTAAAAGCTAAAGTTATCACACTGGTACACGTTTTCCACATTGGTGTGGTGCAGCTGTGATTGACTGAGGTACTGCACAACGTCCCCACCATGTTCAAAAATTGAACCTTGATCGCCTGCATTGCAGCTCTTCATGCTAACCTTCAGGCTACAAGGCCCATTTCCGCAGACATTTGTCTCCGTCGAATTTGAAGTTTACCTATTCTTTCAGATTTAGAACGAAAAGCTCAGGAAGAGGCAGCAAAAGGGAACAAAACTCTTCAGTCAATTCTTAGTTATTTCAATGCTGACAAAGCCAAGACCAAGCGGGAAGGATTCACTCTCGGATTTGGTGACTGGTGCAGTTGTATCTGTTGTCCTCGACCAGAAGAAAGATCGAGTGAATGGAAAACTGCACAGGTATGAAACACTTAGTGAGCAACGAAGGAGCCTTTTGGTTAGTTTGCAAGGCGCAGTTAGTAAGGAAATGGCAGTCGTTGGTTCAAGTGATGCAACTGAAATCGTGAAATGAATGTGTCCCGTTCCTTGTATATACTTTCTATGCGAAATATTTTTTAATATTTAAATTTGAATCTTGATACGGATCCATAGTAAGTAAATTCTTCAAATGTTTATCATTTAACAGTTAAGGATGAATATGTAAGACAAAATTATAAGTGTTAAGAAATTTTACAATTTGTTTACCCCTTTATCCTACTTATTTCTACAGGTTGTCATTGATGTTATAGAAAAAGTTTCTGGTCAAAAGATCGTTCATGAAGATGTTGAAGATGATGGGAGACAGGAGCAGAAGCCAGCGAAGAGAAAAGGAGTTTCGTTTCAAGAGGAAGTAACCAGGGTCCAATGTAAGGGCGTTATGCCTTTGTTCTCTAAATTAGTTTCTTATAGAAAAAGTCCTGTGACGGACAACGTAACATAGATTAGTTTTTTAATTTTTATTTATTAGATGCGGATGATAGACCTGATATTGACGATAAATCATGGATATCAGATGATGATCTTGGTGAGTTCGCACTTTTAATCACATGATATCTTCAGTGTCTTTGCCTTTCTGTCTAAAATTCGCAGAAGGATTATACTTCTCTCAATTATTGCGTGAATAAATAATTTAGCAACAATTGTTTTAATTAATAAACTTAATTTAATTAAATGGTTGAAAACGTTTTATTTAGGTCGCGGACGTATTGGGCGGCTACCAGAATCTGAGTCAAAGTTTTTCCAAAGTTTGATTGCCAAATATTTATCACCAATTCAAGAGGATCCGCGAAAGGTAAAGATTTCCTTTTAGTGCTAATCTTTAGATACTTTGGCACCTGGATGACGTGTTTCATAGAAAGCGCATTAAGCAGCTTCTGAAACTAATTTGGTTTGCGAATGTTTAATGTAATATCACGTTGTGTCTTTCATTCTTTCATTCTAACACTGGTACAACTATTGCTCCCAAATAAAGAGATTTAAAGAAGAGCTCATCTTAAACTAACCGGGGCAAACAGAAATGTCTGATGTTCCAAATTTAAACTACCCTTTTATCTACATTCTTTTGAATACTATTGTGATTTAAAAGATAAATAAACATCCAGCTATTGCGTTTGTATTTTTAGATGAAAGCTGACAAGGAGGCCTTACTGGATCTAAGGAACAAAATGTCTTACGCCTATTTGCTGCTTAATGCGATATTTATTGTCTTTGTATTTACTCTACAACACAATTCGGACAAGGTATGGACATACAGCTATCTGAAAATGAATATAAAACATTTTAACACAAATACCCCCATTTTTGGAGAAAAAATTTAATATATTGTTCTGTTATTTCTAGATTAATATAACATGGCCATGTGGGGACGACATAATATTGGAACCAGTCAGTTTTATGTTTCTCTTTGTGTATGGCGTGATAATGGTTGTTCAGGTATGCATGAATCTGTTCTATTTCTTGTGCGTTGAGTTGAAATTAACCCAGTTCTTGGTGTTGTATTTTGTACCGGAATGACTATGGTTAAATTCTTTTCCGTTGACACACCACAAGCAACACTTAACAGACAATGAACCAGGTGTGTTATTCGTTCCCTCCTTGCTTCGTTTAATTGTACAGTAATATCTGCATTGGGTTTACTAATTTTCAATCACCAAATTGATTACTTAATATTTTGTTCTCCATCGGGTGAACCTTCTGTCATCCAAGCACATCTCATCCTGAAAAAGGAGAGTTCGCCCAATGCAGATTTTACTGAGCACTGGAAGTTAGGAAGCTGTACATTCCAACACTTAATTCATTGTAGATTATAGGAATGCTTCTGCACCGATCTGAGACCCTCTTGCACATGGTCGCAGTCACAGACCTGTGCGGAGGAAATGCTGGTAGTGAAGACTCTGTGGCCAACATGATGGAACTTGCGTGGGTCGCGACGCATCTGGATGATGACGCCATTAGCGTTACAACTGACACTACATTTTCTGATTTTCCTGGTAAAAGAGCATCGTTTTAAATTTCCTTATTTCTTATCTCGCTCCTACCGTCTTCAAATTGCAACCGAACAAACGGAAAAGGACAAAGCTGTCCAGTAAACGCAAATACACGTGATAATGTAACTGATTATCCGAGATCGGAAAAGTAAGGACAAATGAAAAAAGTGTTTCTCTTTCATTTACTGAAAGGCTGAGCAAATACATCAGCACATCAATACATCAGTACACCGAATTCGTATCAGAAGTTTAATAATAGCACATCAAAAGCACAGCGTGAAATTCTTTCGTTCTTTCCTTTGTTCTCTTCGTTTCCAAAATGCTACGATTTCTGTGTACTGACGGAAGGTATTAAGATACATTTAATGATACGATTTCTCTAATGCAGTCATTTTATTAATAACTTCCATTTTAGATGAAGGAGAACACAAAAGGAGGCGAAAATCAAGTCGCATGTCAGTAAGCGGTAATATTTACGACACTATTGACGAGGTGAGGAATATTTTCAAAGTCTTCATTTTCATGGCAGAACCCGGGATGTCGCAAGAAGAAAAATGTAGCCAGTCATGTTTGGCATTTGTTTGTCCTATAATTTTGCAAGTAAAACGTATGCTTTGGGGTAAATTCTTTATTTAGGATAATGATTTATGATGTAAAAATCGTATACAATAATCAACACTTTCTTTTCAGAGCTTGGTACAAAGCAAGTTTGATGAAATAAGAAAGAATCCGAACAAATTTATACAGGTGCGTCATTACAAGATATGTCGAGAAAGAATTAATATTTCTTTGGATGCTTTCATGTGCATCGACTAGGTAATTTAATTTCATTTTGAAAGAGCATGACAGAAAATTTCCTCCTTCGATATTTTACTTCAGAGTATAGAACAAGATAAAAACGTCACGGGTAGAGCGAGAAAGAAATCCATCCAAGCTGTAAGATTTCTGCAGATGTTGGAGACTCAGTCAAAGAGGCAGAATGTAGGAGAATTCACAGGTACGGTTCACAATAAACCAAAGCAGAAAAATTAAATATGGCTAAAGCAGTCTAGTCAACTCTTGAATTTGGTTTTAATTTGGGCCAATAGAACCAAAAGCGCTCATTGTTTCCAAAATTAAAAACTGTGACATTGAAAAATTCGTGTATTTGTGTCCATTTAGGTCGCACAAATGATGGATTCGAAGAGGATAAACAAGAAGCAAGACATAAATGGTATTCTGAAAAGAACAATGGCAGAGTATCACAAAACGTAAGATATTTAAACTCACGTTGTAAACCATTCCATAATCATTGAAATATTTCATTTCTAAATTGTTTATACTCTTTACATATTTTAATGTTTTTAACAGTACAAGATCGATTCAGTCGAGGTTTTTCGAAATGCTTTACTAATTAGTCTTACTTGACCAAGTGTGCATTCGCTGCAAATGTATTGACATAACGTTATTCACACTGCTATGAAAATATCACAAAAGATCAAATTCTTGTTTGAAACAGCATTATGAAACGGACAGAAGGACATCTGCTCCTCCACCAGTTCCTCCATATCCACCAGAGTTCATTCATTCGCAATATGACGATGATTTTGACCTTGAAAATGACCTTGACCGACGCAGCGAATCAGATGGCAGTGATAGTGACAACAGAGAGAGTGAAAACGAGATAGCGCATGAGGATGTTAGGGATGAGGTGCCAGTTATGTTCTCTGCTACAAGGCTTTGATCCACATAGTAAGAGCTTTTCTCACCTCAAGAACTGTTAATCACGGTGGAGACAATGGAGAATTCTCACGGGTTTTCTTTGTAATAATGAGGCGAATGTGAATTCATAGTTAGAATTTTCCATTGTTCTTCTTTTGATAATAATTCTCGTTGATTTTAGTCAGCAATATTTTATAATTTAAATCTTTAAATCATATCACACCACACATAATATTTGCATCATTAATAATATTTAGTTCATAAGGGTTTACATGCTTGATGATTAAAGGTAAGTTTATTTAATTTTGCACGGTGAGAACAACTTTCATGTTTTCAAATCTGTACAGAACACCTGTACCTGTAGCCATTACACACCGCACACCAGGTTTGCTCCCAGTGCAATGGCTCACATTTCTTCAAAGCCGACAATGTCGTGCACAGTTCACTACTGCAAAATAATCACTCACAAAGCAATACGTTTTAACTGTTTAGCGTCTTAAAACCAAAATTAATATTAAACTATCTTTTCTTAATTTCCAGACTTTGTAAGTAATTCTGTTTTCGTTTCTGTTCCAGGTGAACGATAACGAGAACAAATCCGACAAGGATGATGACAGCTCAAACAATTCAGGCAACAACCCACCCATCTATTCCAAACCCATGAAACAGATACTCTACATAAGAGGAATTTTTGGTTTTATTTCCCAGATAAAATTGATAAAAGAAATGACCCGATGCAATGCAATAGAGAATCAGGTAAACCGTGACACATAGATGATCCTGCCACGGAGTATTGTAGTTCTTTATGGTTGAAAAGGTTTCATTCCAACAAATTAGTGTGAAAATCACGGGTACGAACCAATCTATATGAAAGTTGAATAGTGCAGCACTCTGACAAAAATTGTAACCAATCTCTTTCATACCCATCTAGTATTTATCTGTGATAATTGTCTGTGCTTGGGTATTACTAAGGTATTACCTATTTTAAGAGTACAACGTCATGTAAATGTGCATAATCGATATTAAGGTGTACCATTTCCTATGCAAGAATGGTCATATAGTGTAAGAAAAAATATTTGAACTATATGTAAATAAACTATCTATTGTGAAATGGATGGAGTGATATTACTTTTATCGAGCATGGTCGTAACAATTAGTTTCTACTAAATTTAGCATTGTTTTATATGTGTACAACGGAGATTATTATGAAGTTGATTAACCCATCTCTCAAATCCTTGACCTTTTTAAAAGGGATCAGGCATTTATTTAGACTTTGCTTTTGGTTTCGATCTTGGATCAAGCACTTAGCCAAAATAAACTTTGCTTCCAAGTTAATCATTTGAACCATTTTGTTTTAACTCGATGTACAACCTGCATAACATTCGCCGCATTCCCCGGGCGTTTTAATGGAATCAAGTTCAACTATATTATAAAATAAAAGATTCGATGAAAACTGTGTAACGCTTTGATATTTATCATGTAAACTGTAGGCTATCGAGATGTTTACCTTTAATTGTTCTTGGAAGAGTAGTTCAAATGCCTTGTTTATGAGGAACAATAACTACAAGTTGCACTCGAACGATTGTTCAATCAAACAAGTCTATTTCTTCGTTTTATCTCCTCGACTAAACTGATCAAAGTTGTACATGTAAAGAACCTACACGTTATTTCAACTTCCTTATACATTGTGCACAGGCCCAAAACAGTAAGGCAGAGAACACTTCCGGGGTTCTCAATGCGCTATGCGATTTTGTGCGTCCCAATACAGAATTTTGCAATTCATTTATGGGACAGTGCAATCGTTGTGGTGAGCTTCTGAGGAGAACAGTAGTGTAGGGTGAATTTCTATTGTGTGAGCAAAAAAAATTAGTTTTCCTTCTATGGTTCAGTGTTGCATGTGTGTGCGTACGTGCGTGATTGCGTGCGTGAGTCTGTACACGTGTATACATGTATCTATTCCGACATGTCTATTAGTCAGAGTAATACGGGTGTGGATATTTATCATTATCATATTTTATCTCGATCCAGACAATTGTTTAAAGTAGTCACAACCAGTGTGCAAAAACTGCATTCTTCCATGATAACAGCTGATAAGAGTGATGTCTATGTAATGTTTAATCAATGATTTTATGATAGGAACACCGAAAAGTTACATCACTTTATAATTGCAATATTTAAGCTTTATTATGTCTAAGGCATATTTTTTATGAACTGAGCTTTCGGTCCTAAAAAAAAGGTGGCGCAATGGCCTCTAACAACCCATCAGAACTTGAAATGACAAATTTGGACTCAAACAGCGAAAACGAAGATGGAGATGAAACAAGGTAGGACATGTCTATTTTCGCAGCGATATTGAGTAATATGCAGGCCAAGGTTTTGGTACACCCAAATATTTACGTATCTTTGTAAGGGAAATTTTACAGCACATGTAGTCAATTGAGAAACTTTAAAAAGTTTTCAAATCGGTACTATCTCGGAAAACAGAACAAGATGATAATGGGTTGACTTGGATGAACTTCTCCTAAATTACAAAACTTTTTATAATTTTTTTTATCAAAAACTGTTTTTCTCCTTTCTTACTACTATTTTCTATTACGCCAACATTGGAAGATTAATAATACGAACTAGTTCATTCACCATAAATTAAACTTCCTTACTAACCATCAGTGTTACTTATTGGCATCAGTTATACAGCTCTGATAAATTTCGCAGATTTTTAAGCGATAGTGATAGCGGCCATGCAAACGACGTTCCACACCAGTCCAACCATCCAAGACCCTCCTTGGATATGAAAACCAGTGCAGCATCTGCCGTGACATTTGGTACGTGATTTTAATAGTGAAAGGAAATATCATAACTGAAACAATATATTATTGGAACAATGCAACAGCGAATTGAATCACAGACTAAACAACAGCATGCGTATTTCGTAATCGGTATTTGTCACGGCAATCGAGTCTTTGTAGAATAGAAATCTCAAATGAGCCATCTACTCACGTTTGAGGAAACCTCGAGTGTAATAACCCTAAATATTGTTTTTCGAATGAAAACATTAGACTTGCCACATTCAAGAACCGGTTGATTTGTTTACATTTTGTCACATTTGTCGTAAAAAATGTAAACAAACCTTTCAGATCCTAAATAGGACAACTCTATTGCGTGAATGAATAGATGTACGGGTAATTGACTAATCTATGTCAAACTTTTGCAGGTGTTGACGATGAGGGAAGACAGACCACAAGTGTCGACAGGACTCGCCAGAGGAATAGAAGATCTAAAACTCCCAAAGTCCAAACTGGTAAGTATACATGTAAAGGAAATACAGGTATAATTTTATGATTCAAATATAGTTGTAATCCTCATGCTTTCATTTGACATGTTTTACAAAAGAGGGCATATCCATTATTTCTCGACGGATAAGATTTGATAATTAATAATCCTGAATGAGCACATATGGTCATTTTGCTAATGAGCATGTAAAAGATGGCCATTTGTGATGCACTAAATATTTATTTGTTATGTAGGTAGTGGTGAAGAGGCACAACCACTACTCGGGGACCAGAATAGGTATGTTAACAAAATTAAGTATTTTCTTATAAAACTTGTGGGCCTCTGTTTTGCAACGGTGAACTCGTGATACAATCCACCGAGAGGGTTGATGGTTTTCGTCACCGGGCCTGTTCGCCAATGTTTGGAACGTTGGGCCAGCCTGCGGAGATGGCGCAATAAAATCATGGCTGTGAAAGCCAATTGCCGAGTCATCCTGGGTCCAAAACAGAGGTACCAGCGGGGAAAATAACGTGTAGCCTTAATGGTATCCCTTTATCTTCTAATTACATTTTCGTCAAAATTTCTTCATTTTCATGCAGTCAGAGCAAGAAATACCACTGGGACTCGCCGACTACAGATCCAGATGATCCAGAAGGAACTGCTTGTGACAAAGTGTTCGATGTCCTACTCAGGGTATGTATAAAACAAGTACCTAACTTCAAGTCTTATGTATGTAGACTAGTGCACAAATACAGGTCATCCAGTTCGGCTGGAACACGGATAACTGGAATTTCTGCTTAGTTAGAACCTCTTAAAATATCCCATCAATGGATAATCTATTGTGCAATTAACATTTAACTCGAATTCTGTAATTCGAATAGTTCCGGTATTTGGTGAATTCAAGCGAAAACTACATACGACACCTCACTGATAAATGGCATTTGGGGCATTATTTTGTGTTTCATATTATTGGTGGAGAATGTCAATTAAATCCTTTATGTGCTGCAGACTATTTCCTTTTTTCTGGATTTCAGGTCCTGAAAGTTGTGATGATAGTAGGAATATCTATTTGTATTTTCTTCGGGACAATTTTGTCGAAAATGACCGTTCTTTTGGCTGTAGGAAACATTCTTCCAAATAATGACAACCTGTATTGCATCCAGTACCAAAACTGGTACTCAATATTAAACGGAACAGTTAACGTGACTGAGATCTATGCAAAATGTATAACTATGGCGGATAACTATACTGTTACTGACAGTGAATCCTGTTTAGATCCAGATTCTGTTACGGATGAAATTTACCAACCTGGACAGGAATATACTGTCTGTGATGCGGTATCCATACGTTGGATTTGGTGTCTAACGTTAATACTTATTACTCCGGAATTCTTTGTATTCTGCCGCAGTTTTTGGACTTGTTGTTTTAAAAGAGAGTCAACACCATCAAAGTGCTTGATTGCAAAGGTAAGTCCTATAAATAGTTCCATAGTTTTACAGAGACATTAAAGTGAGAGAATGAGGGGAACTGAAGAACTCCTAAAATTAAACTTAATAAGTCACCAAATTGAACTGAATAAGTCACCGAAGACAAAACTCCCCCACTTTAGAATTTTATCTTATTTCACGATATTTGCGCAAATGTGCAAATGAGTGAATCGTGGAACGAAAGTATAAAAATATAAATTGTACATTGGATACACTAGGGAAATTACATTCTCTTACTGCTGCGGTTCACCATATCATCACGCTATATTTGCCTTGTAATGATACGATGCTTCTTTAAGGAATTTACTCATTGAGGGTTTTTCTTATTTCAATCTCTATCAAATCTACCTAATTTTCCAGACACACGAACTGTCTGATTGTTAAAAAGACTAGGTTGAACATCCTTTGGACGGTACCTCAGCTGCTTACCTGCCATATGCTTTTGTTGACTTAATTTCCAGCCAGTGAGCATCTCCCCTGAGACCTCATTAACATAATTTATTACGCACAGGGCTTGTCCATGTCTAGGTATGGCACCAGCATACACGGCCTTCACCCCCCAGCACACCGCTACCAGCCTAATGGTCAGCCTTGACCTTCACCCACTGCTAAGGCCCAGGCCTATGAATATGCATTAACCAAGGGTCACATCCTTGACCTATATTCCCCCTATATATAATAGCCCCCTGCCCACCTTTAGGCAGTGCACACTAGACCATCCTCATGCATGCATCTTAAGCAATAAACCTAGAATCATTGTAACGCCTCGGGTTAGTGTTATCTATACTGCAACACATACAAGCATAACCCCACAACAGTGGTAATTCAATCTCACATTCCAAAATTCCACCACCTGATCCAACATCGTGTAGGTGATGGTGAAGGGCCGGCCCCGGCACATGCTATCAAGTGGGTGGCCACTGTCTATGGGGTTGGTACTGTGCAGACTGGCAAGGCTACACCCCGCTTGGATCCCAGTGCTGATGACCACATCACCCCTGCCCAAGGGTGGGTTGACAGGCATCGTGTGGGTCTGCGGAGTGCCAGAGCCGATGCCAACTGAAAACGAGATGTCCATTTTTTCTCAGGTGAGGTTTAGCTGGTTTCTTGGGATCCACATACACGCTAATGGGACTGTCGGGTACAACGTGGATGAATTCAGTGTTCTCTTCACTGGGAGTGAACCCAATGTCATGGGGTGCTGCATTGAAGGGGATGATAGCTTTGCCATCCTTAGTTTCTAGGAGTTGGTGGACTCACAGATGCGTCATCGGGCCATGCGAGGGAGAAATCAATGGGAGACCCCCTTTGTCCATGAAGTATGTGTAGAGTACGTGCAAGTCACCACTGACAGGGCATCATGCCCACAATCCAGCTCGAGTACCTGAGTCTACATGCATGAAACATGCCACTTTGGTTCCCGTGTCCTGTACTTGCTCTAGAAGCCAGTGCACTGCATTTTGGATGGGGCGAGTGCTTTGCTGCCAGTGTGTGATGACCCACATCAAACAGATGACCCACTCACCATTTTCAGAGAGGTCTGGCTCTGCCACAGCTGTAGTCAGCAATAGGGCTATGTGGGGAGTGGCCTTCCAGTGGCCCGGCTTGTCCCCCTTCTTCACATAAGTGCTGAACATGCCGCAGTCTCAAAAGTACTGGATGACATGTTGGGATTGCACCTCCAGGGTGATTAGCAGTACATCAAAGAGAATGTTGGTGGTGCCCCAATGATCAATGAGGTCCCATGTGAGGAGACCCGGGTCCTGCTGAAACTCACTTTTGGGGTGCTCATGGAGTTTCCTTGGGTGGCCGATGGAGTACTTCTCAACTTCAGAGCAGTCCCTCATCTCTTCTTTAGTAAGTGCAGAAAATGAGGCATCCAGCCCTGCAGAATATGCAGCACAACAGACCGAGATGTTGGCTACAGTGCCCGGCTCAGGGCCCATCATGTTCAGGTCGTGAACAGAGGACCTCACACTAGGAGCTGCAGACATGTCCCCCATATCGACCACAGGCTGTTCTGTGCCTGTTTCCCCTGGCTGCTCTATTACTGCGATGAAGTCGTCTTTGAGCTGAAAAAGACGAAAGGTAGACTTTAGTAACCTAGGGGAGACTGCTGTCCACCCGCTGGCCCACTGAAGTCAGTACAGCGGGAGAACCATGAACCAGAGAAAGTGAAAAATGGAAAACCATGAACTGCTGATAAGGCTGGTATATTAAACTACTAGTTGAGATACTGCTGTCAACACCTGAGATGGTTGATTGCAGGCGAGTTACTGTGGCCGCTATGATCAGCGGGTAACCAGAGTCTCGCTGTGAGACACAGCGGGTGGTAGATAGATAAATATTGAAGTACTGACCTCTTCTGACATAGTTGTTGCCCCTTCAACTGCTTAGACTAAAAT
>JBCAUI010546137.1:0-10589 GCA_038406195.1 Haplosyllis anthogorgicola
TCAGAATTCTCAATGCCCTTGAAGTGATTTATTGCATTGTTGACAACATATCCAGTTGACATCCTGTATGTGGGGCAGAAACTGGAAGTGATACAGTGTGCAGGCAAATTTTCAACATGAGACAATATTAAACAAAAGGCACAGTTTGAGTATGGAGTCCAAATAATACTGTAATGGATTTACTTTAGATCTGTGTGTGTGTGTATGTATGTATGTGTGTGTGTGTGCATGCGTGCGTGCGTTTAAATCAGCACAGGTCCCACGGACCTATTTTTTTCTGCACCAAATTGATAGACCCTCATATTAATTGTTGCGCTTATATCGATATCCTGCTTATATCGATGATATTTTCCCGCACCAAAAATATCGATATTTATCAGGGACTACAGTATGAAGAAGAAGAAGAAGAAAATTTATCCTGATATGGGTATAAGTAACACCCCCAGCGATGCGGTTAATATGAACTGTTTGGTTTTATTCTTCAGCTTTCTCAAATAGCAAAGGGAATAGGGAAGAGGCCATTTAAGATGTACATAGAAATGTTCTTTGATTCCATATTTTACAGTTTGGTAAGTACTCACATTTTGTCGTAATTTGTTTTTACCATCGTGCACAATCATATGATGCTAATGTTACTCTGTAATCAGGTTGGTTAAATAAACGATTAGATTTCATATCTCATGTGTCAATTTATAATTAATTTCATTTTTTGATTATAGTCGTGTGACAATGCCCTGACAGCCAGTGCCTCGAGTCAGTGTTTAAATCAGCTGAGTGCCTTCATAGGGCCTAACATACTGCGAGGCAGGGTGGAACAATACAATCCAAGGTAACGCATTCATTATGTAAATGTTTTTATACCAGTTTGATACCAAGTAACATATTTGAGTATGCCTAAAGTGTTACTCTTTCTATACTTTCAGGTACCTAGAACAATTAAACGCAAATCAATATATTGCACCATTGTAGCACCAGAAGTGAATGAAGAGATAAAAGTTGCATGGCTCAAATAATTTACAAGAAGTTTAGTTTGTTTTCACATTAGTACACCACTCTTATCATTACTAAACTGTATATTATGTTAAAGACAATTTCAAACAAAAGACCCAAGAATCCTACTAGATTATTATAATAGGTATAATCTTATGACTGGGTAATGTGTCCAGTTTTAACTGTCTAGTCCACTATTGCTTTTACACTACTCCAGAAAAAAAGTTGTACATGTACACAGATTTATTGTTTCCACCTCATTAGATATCAACAATCTTTCATACGTGTTTAGTTGCATACACTTTTAAGTGTGACCTTTTTTGGTGCCAAACAGAGATGGTGAATGTTTATGTGTATTAAAAGTATCCAAAGCATTTAAATTTCAATGTCGACATTTATAATGTGATATGTAAATACTTGCAAACATAAGTATTCAATAAATTTTCAAAAAAGTCAACAAACAGCCATTTGTATGTGTGGTAAATACCCTACAAAGTATTGACCGACTTTGTAACTAGTGGTCCCAACGAATCTGAATCTGATTTTCAAAAGGATCCTTTCATGAGTACATGTAGCTAGTTTAATAATATGCTTATTATTATCATTATTATTATTATTTGGGGGAGGGGGAGGGAGGTCCTGGTCAACTTTTCTGTAATGGCTGCCAGGAAGACAAATCTTGTTTCCCTTGAAAACATAGACCCTCATTGCCTGTAGGCATGAGGGTCTATAATCTTATATCAAAGTGCCACAGTTACTATATAACTCAGACACAGGCCCACTAGAAATTAGATTTGCCACCTTTCGATTTTCATGATCATCACAGGGAATCATGATTTTCGTTTTCTGTTTCAGTTAAAACATGTCAAACTTTTTATAGATTTTATCACTTTGATTTATAACAGTAAATCAATTAAATTAACAATTGTATATAATGGAAGACATTCGAAAGGCACAGTAATGAAAGTAGTACAATAGAAAAATATATTTGTTAAACTTCATTATAATTAGTGTATTCTTATCACAAATACAGGATTACTTTTACATGAGCAGTATACACGTACATATTTGTTCTTTATTTTTCGAAACTGGGAGAATAAAAGGTCTTTTTACATGGTACATGTAAACATTTTAATGTAATATTGTTAGTCCTTACCACATAATAGATACGAAGATAATAGCAAAATATTCCAGCAGATTTCGCATCTATTACATCTACTGTCTTGAACGATACACTCAAGGGGATATTCCGCTACGCTTAAGCAACTTTCCCTATTCTTGGTTTTCAGGGAGTACACAAGCAGAATAACGGTCCCGGTTACCTCTTAGGTCATGAATAGAATACATCTCACATTTTCTAATGCAATTTCTACAAACTGAAGCTAATGGTATTTTAAGGCGAATTTTACCAGAAAGTGCAATATAAAGTGAGGAATCATTTTTGAACATGTTAAACTGGTTTAGGGCCTCCTTAATTTCTTACAATTAGTAAGCCTTTTCGGAAACGACTTTCTACACCTCCTTTATTCCGTTGGTTACAATCATATTAGCTTTAAAAGTATAAATTGCAAGTAGACATGCTTGTAACCTTAATGGCAAACAAAGTTCCTATAATCCTAAAATAGTCTATCTCTACACCTTGTCCACATTGAAATAAACGACACAGAAGCTAGCACGACTTACATGTTACATACCGCACTGTTTCTAATAATGAGCTAATCCTAATTTAAAAATCCTTTTTTTTTCAAAGAAAATTACATGTCCATTACATTGTGGCCTTTTTGCTGCGCAATCCGAAATAGCCTTCTTTTACTTTTATAGTTGCATTTGACCATATATCCTTCATACTGCAGTATCGTATTCCTTAATTAAGTTTTAATTATAAATTTATGTAGACCCATCGTAAGTAGTCTGCGAGCCAAGTTCTTAATTTAGACACAATGCAGGTATGCAATATTACGATACATGTAAATCTGTCATGACTACACAGCGGCGGATCCAGGGGGGGCCCGGGCCCCTCCCCTAGCCCCCAGTTTTGGGGCCCAACTTTGGGGCCCCAGCACCTCAAAACACTAAAATTAGACTATAATTTGCAAAAATTTTCAGGCTTGCTTTGCTTGGCATCATATTTAAGAATTATCTTTCTAAAAATTTTCCAACCTCGCTGCGCTCAGCATCATTGTCATTACTATGATGCCAGGTTCCCCTCTAGCCCCCAGTTTTGGGACCCAACTTTGGGACCCCAGCACCTCAAAACACTAAAATTAGACTGTAATTTGCAAAAATTTTCAGCCTCGCTTCACTTGGCATCATATTTAAGAATTAATTTTCTAAAAAATTGCCTGCCTCACTGCACTTGGCATCATTTTCATTAGAATGCCTCCAAATTTTTTCTAGCCTTGCTTCACTCAGGATATCCTGCACTAAAATAACTTCAGAAAACTTAAACATAAAAAGGTCCTCCCCAGAAATACAGGAGAATACATATTTAGTAAGGAAAACCCCAAGGACTTCTTGGGCCCCACCCTGTTACTTGCTTGCTGTGGTCATGTGACTTCGCTTCGCTCCATCAGCAGACATCGGCACTTGACAAGTTGGGCCCCCCTTGACCAAATCCTGAATATAAATACACAATACTGAGCCGTTCAAACAAGATGATCTATTCAGATATGTGTCACGTTATCATTCACCACCATGGACAAATTCCCGGATCCTCCACTGATAAATAAAACATTTGTTAACTGGGTCAATAACGATATGTTTCAGAATGACTTTTTCTCAAGAAAATTCTTTTAAAAGTGATTCTATATTGAAGTTCAGCCTTGCACGACCCATATTTGCCTTCACTGGACAATTGTTCTGTTACACCAAAGAGTTCACAATGAAGCTTTGTTGATGTATCCCATTATTCATTTGGTAGTTTATATCCTGGACAGTGTTCGCGTGACCCATGACTGCAGGTTTCCACTGTGATGTTGCATTTCAGCGTTACATTTATCCCTTCAATAAAAATGTTCATATCTGTATTTTATGGCCGAATTCTTTGCCACCGACGGATAAGGAATGCATTTGGTCAAGCACGGGTTTGGCTGTATTTGAAAGTAAAGGATTTTTCGGCAACAGTGTAATTTTTAAATATGTTTTAACTACTGCAATACTTGATGGGGTCCATTTTAGGTATTGTTAGATATTTAATATAATCTATGTCAAGAAGTTTTGAACAGTATAAATTCCGCGTTGTTGTTGTGCTTACATGTTATAAAACAGTGTAAAAGTATGCAGTCATTCTATTTGTATTGCTATTTGGAAGTAAAAAATTCACATTTAGTACATTTAGTCATAGCCCAGACTAAATGCTACTGTTCCTGAAACAATGGAATTTCTCGCTGTCATTCACTCAAACAAAATCTTCAGAGGGGGGATAAATGAAAAATTCAAATTCTGAATTATACACATTTGACTGTGTGTGCTTGGTAACGTACTTCCTTCCTTTTCCTTCTCTTTGCTGATTCTGCTTCTGCAGAGAGAAAAACTTTTTGTTTATTCCCTTCTTTCTCTTGTACTGTAACATCAAAGTAAAGTTAGATGCCCGAATGTTCTTGTACTGATACTTGCTCTTCACATGTATTCCATTATGGTTTCAGGTCTAATTGACCCATTTTCCCGTAAGTAGCATACACGTAATGACATTGATGAAAGGACATTCTTGTTCAGATAAAGATAATATTGCTGCTTGACAGGTAGAAATGTCTCTCTCATGTTTCCTAGTAATTCAATATTCACTTTTAACGCTGGATTGGACTAACCTTAAAACTATTATTTACCCATGCTTTAATCGTGATAAATTTATGTGATTGTTTGGTATCAGTTCTTACGAAAATAACTTAGTCTGTAAATATGTATTTATCTGATAGCATCAACAATCTTCGGTGATTCAAATAGGCTATCTCACGAAGAAATGTCGAAGCACGGCATCTTAATTTATCAAATGTTAATCTTTTACCTACTGTAGCGATATATAAATGTGAAAAGGTCTGTAATGAAGTGTGAATGTCGGTCGAGAGTTTTTCCATTAATGTCTGTGTTCTTTTCATGATCTCAACAATGTACTCTGTGGAACACGCAATGAAACGGTCCTTTTTTCAGGTCACATCACTGAATATTGAACAAAAGCATACATTTTTCAAGGAGGAAATGCTCACTATCACATTGCCTGTTATTTGTATCCCTCCTGCGGGAATAGTTCTGTTGAATCACTTGTTCAATCGCAAACAATAACTTGTTGCATTCTGCCACTTTTTAGCACTATATTTTATGCCAGCTGTTTCTGTCCTATGTTTTAACCATCATAAACGTTCATTGAATGTGATTTTAATGGACGTGGTTCAACCCATAAGAGGATGTATTTTCTGTTGCAAGTCCAGTACAGATTGAGAAAAGTCTGTCAATTTCAATCAGTCGATGCATGTTAGTTCACACAGCGCTTGGGGATTTCACGTAGGAGAAGGTGAAATAGTGCAGACAGTTCAATGTTGGATTACTAAAGGCGTTGCGACAGTTCGGAGAACATGGTAGACAGTCCGTGACCTGGAAATTTAGTGTTCAGATTTCGTTACATTTTAATCCTAAAACTAGAAATGCAATGCACTCTTCATAAATTATTTCAAAGCTGTGCATAAATGCTTAAAATGCACATATCTCTGGGCTTGAAATGAAGATTACTGCTTTGCAGGGCATGATCCACTTCATATTGCTTGACAAATTATGCAAATTGCCTAAATACTACCCGAGGGGATAGAATGTGTCAACCCCTGACAGCTTTTGATTGCAAGCTGTGCTGTTAGTGGTAATCGGCTTGAGGATGCCAGATTGTTTTATTGCAATTTGTGTTGCAGTAACTAGATTTGGGTTGAAAGCAATGCCCATGTAAGTTATTTTATCTCCTCCACTCTGACATAAGATTCCACATAAATTCGATTCCAGGATAAAAGTCTTGCCTTCCGTGTTTGGATGTCTTTAGAACAAAATAGAAGTAAACTTTTAGCCATTCAGTTCGTAGAATCCAAGTTACCTAACTTAATTGATCCTTTTTTCATTATTTTTGAAATTTCAATGAAACATTGCAATCATTTTTTATTTCTGGAATCAAGTCGAAATACTTCTAAGTAGGAATTGCATCTAAATGGGATTCATGTTCATCAGAAATAATGCAGGTAATAGCAATGTCATTAGGCAAAAATGAATAATTGCAAGCAAGATTACAGGATAATTTCATGCAAGAAACATAATGGGTAATTATTTGGCAAGCTTCATACACCATTTAGCAATTTCATGTGATTAAAGATTCGCTCAAAAAGGAAAACACCAAACGATTACCTTAACTCATACCGACTGGAACTTACTTGTTTATCTTTGCAAAATTGACACGCAGAGAAAAAGTATTGAATGTTTGGAGCGTTATTTCTCATTTAAAAGGTGATTTACCCATTGTTTCAAACATTAGATTGTATCCGTTACATTGAAATCAAATGTTGGACTGACAGACCCATCGTACCATGATGTAAGCGCTTGAGGTCTTGTGCGCCCTCCTTCCGAACAGCTGAAAGGGTTCTAATAATATGCCCACTGCTACGGCGTGCCCTAGTGGGTTTTTAGCTGTCGTTCTATTCCTCTACCCCTTACAATGACTTAAGTACACCCTCAATTCATCTATGTCTTTGTTTTTCGATGTTTATTGGACGAATTATTCCACAGATTTACAGTCAGCTGATGAATTGTTATATATTTTGCGAACATTATTAGTGGTTTTCATCCACAAAGCATAACTCTAATTTCTATGGTCTCCAAAATGAGAAATTGTGAAGTAACTATTGAGGTGATATTTATCATGTTACAAAAGAATATTTCACGAAATGGGACTTAGAAAATGTATTTACAGCAGAAGTGATAGTAGCATGTATTTGAACAGGTGCAGAAGCAGATCATCTACCACAGTCTGTAATTGAAATGATGTAGCACCTGTTGTTATTCTATTCTATCAATCTCTGTTGAGTAATCGCCTCCTTTATTATGTACGTTCTTTTTCTGAGTGATGAGTAAAGATAAACCCCCTTGTAAGAATCACAGACAGATTACCTGCAACCGACTTCCACTCACTCAGTATTTCGATGAAGAATGAAGTGATACCGTGAAGAACACGTTTCTACTTTTTCTCATAATGTTACATGTTAAGCCGATAAATAATGTTAGAAAAATTTAGAGTTGTTTTTCATTGGCCCACTATTCAGGTAATGTCCGTCATATTTTGTCACTATTCTGCAGACTGGTGTAACTACGGTCTTTACAGTGATATTTTCTCAGAATGTGATCAACGTACACAATTTTCAAGAAGTAGCGCGGACCAAATGTCTAGAATACCAACTCATTTAATTTTTACCCTCACATGTGCCAACACATGTATATTCCACGATAGAACTTGGAAGGTGTCTCGAAGGCTAAACTACCGGATATTTCACCTTTGATGGATCGATATTTCGTATGATATTTTTCCTTAATTAAGGGCAGTATTCTGTTATGGATTAAGGATGAGAAGTATGGATTAAGGACCTACACATCAATGCCGGGCTAAAGCTTCAAACGAGTGATAAGAGAAAGAACTCATCAATGTAATTCACAAAGCGCTGTGTTATTGATGCCATCCCAAAACATGTTATCGCAATACAATTAAACCCGAAAAGAAATGTCAGTAGTCCTCGAAGGTGTCTTTTAATGGGTCGACTGTTCCTAGGAAGCCTAGCATTTGATTTCCATTAAATTATTGCAGACACATTTCCATTTAAATCGTGCAGTGAAGCAAAATGATTGTAAAATATATGACTGTTTACCATCCATTAATGTTAACATTTCCGGCAGTGTATTCTATGTGCTCATAATTTGAAACTATTTAGCAGTAGAAATGACTCACGCTGTGTGTCTATGGCAGCAGACAAAATATATGATACATTTAACACAACCAGTTTCAATCAATTTGTCGACTACAATATTCATATTAGAGCGGATTTTATGCTGATCCAGACTCCTAAATTTGAGCATTCTATTATTGGCATTATATTATTGGCTCATTATTTGCATTTATGCCAAAGAGCATGTAGAATTATGAGTTATGAGATATAGGTAGAAATCACTTCTACCTATATCGATAAATTGGCAGCCATGTTGGTGGTTTTTCTTTTTTTATCTTACTGCTGGACTTTTAAATATACTGACTTCATATTTGCCAGGTTTATGTCCCTATGTACCCCCTTTATTGTTTGTAAATATTATGTTGCTGTCAACTTATATTTTCAGTTTGGCGGCCATTTTTTGTATTTTACTTTACCGATCATTATTAATCTTATTTATACACCTTCTTTACCCACGTAATAGTATGACTAGCATTCTCTTACTTTTTAATAATGCCAAATGAGTTTGGGTCTATCCTGTAGGTATTTTTGTACCGATGTATTTCCTTTGTAAAAAGTAGGTTTTTTTAACACAAGGTTAAATTATTTTTAAAACCTGTTACACGAATGGTTTTATCTACAATAAAATTCGATATTGATTTTCTTTGCACAGAAGTAACATTTCACGGTATTTTTCATTATTATTTTAAAAGTTACACATGGCCTGTGCCACTTTGATTGCTGTCATCTTGGACTTTTTATTAATATTCTTTCTTCGTGATCAAAGAACTTGCCGTCGAAAAGAAAATTAATTGAAACTGATGCCCAAATTGGAAAAGGATTTAAAATGAGGCCGGAAAATAACACGTGAGTACAACAAACGTAGTCACAAGTATAGTTCTTTAGTCAAAAAAATTTTGTGGCCCTTTCCCAAAAGCAACTGATAAATGACTAATATGTAAGTTGCTTGAATGCTCGTTTATCAACTAAATGTTTTGATATTTGCACTCACAACAGTTCTTTTGGCTGTAGGATTTGACAACAATCAAACTTTGGTACATGAGTTCCATTGCTGGAGTGGAATTTTAAATTTTGAGAGAAATGTGAAGCACATAGAACATTAGAGCCGAAAGCTACATCTACAGCACGCAACGCTGCCTTTTGCTAATTACAATAAACGCGCTACCCCTCAGCCTGAGAGGTCATTAAATCTCCAGACAGCACAGAGTAAGGTGGTAAGAGATTTACTGAACGAAGTGACGGATAGGAAACTCTACACTTAATCAAAGGACGAAAAATCCTCTCGATTTTGGAACAGTAGAATTTCACACTGTGATTTTATATAGATCAATATCTCAGAGTCTGGGTTTTTGTTCCTAAAAGTTCGAACTTGATAGATACTTTTGGAATTTGCAGGGTGCTGCTGCCGTGCTTACAATAAATTTACTGCGGATTTCCGACTTTTCCGTTTTCAAGATATATAACAAATAGTTGGACAAAAAATACTGGAATATTGTTGTTTTCATGTGTCGAGATTCGTAATTTTGCTCAACTGTCATTGATATGAATGTTTTCTCATTGTATCTAGTTGTGGCAAGACATGTTTATGATTGTAGCGCTTCCCATGAGTAATAAAGGATGTAGTTGAAGCAGATATATTTCCATATGTATATGTAGATGCGGCTTTTCTCAAGATACACTTCGACAGAAAAAGCCAAAGCGGAATAATATTGCAGAAAAATTCTGCGTTTTCTCGTCACTGTCTCCTTCACAATAACATTCTCCGGAGTCAATTTGATTCTTTTGACGTGAAACATGACAGTTTTCCCTCGTTGAGAACGTTTTAAGCAGAAACGCTTCTGTGTTTGCCATTGCCATGGTTTCTTACAGTTTGTGTGATACAATTTGAAACACTGATATAGGTTTTTATCTTTACATACACATTTCATCACAGCTGAAGGAGCTGCATGTTTAATTCATGTTTCAATCTCTAAAACCGCTTTTTTTCCAAGCATATTTAGCATACACAAATTAATGTGTACATTGTCTGAAAAAAGGGAAAGTAATCTTCTGCGAATAACTCATAATGGCATCGACATAAAAGATGCTTCTTTGCATTACAAAATACAAATTACTGCATATTTGCTCTCATTATTGCCAAAGATAACACCTGGGAGAATTCTAATCTATAATCTTATATCAGAGTGCATCCTTGTAATCATCTTTGAAATGTTCCTCTGAGTGTCGTGCCTATCTTTTCTCCTTGAAGTTACTTTTTCCGGAAAAGACTGATGTGTTGCTCGTTCACCTATTGCTTATAAATTTTGACGGATCTACGACATTTCATTTTAACAGCCCTAGCTTGGCTCAAAATGATTTTAATCCCTAAATTAATTTTGATTGGCCTTCATCTGTATTTAGAATTTATGAAATAAGAAGAAATGACAAAAACTAAAGGTGACAAGTTATTGGAAAGCACACAAATATTGGCAAATTGGTAAGGGTTTGAGTGGTGTCTCACAGTAATGTTATAATATTTACGGTGATGCATTGCGCTTTGTGATGGTGTATTATGCTAAATATTGGGTTCGAAGAACTTTCCATTATTTACATTGGATTAACATGGTAAATGATCGAATATTATTGTTTATTTCTTTA
>JBCAUI010546148.1:0-10589 GCA_038406195.1 Haplosyllis anthogorgicola
TTGTAACCCCATGTGGGGTGACCTCTGTTGTTGGGACTGAGCATGCCGTCATGGCTGCCAAATAAAGTTACACATTTGAGAATTGGTTTGTCTCTGTTCATACATTGAGAAATACAACAAACCATATACTATTGAGTCAGCATTTGGAACTTCACTAAATGAAATCATTGCTGTGCATAATGAAATTGTCAAGCAATTTCCTGAAATATTTGACAACATTGTCAAACAACTTTAGTCACAGCAACATCTCAAGTATTAAAGAACCATTTGCTTCTATGTACATCAGCACTACAAAATTTAAATGAATTTGACTCACTAGAAGATAAGACTGACTACTTCAGAAGCATTTTTGATAAACATGTTGAACAAACACAATAAAATTCTGATTTGGATACAAACTTAAAAAATTACCAAGTTGTTACAGACAACATACCTGATCCTCAGTAGAAATCATAACAGACCTAAATGATGATGAATCACCTGGTGCTCTAGATCTGGATCCACCAGTAAATGTTGATTATATGAATCCCCAGGTTACCTCAGCTTTCCCTACTGTGGACTTCATTACATTACTTCAGCTTTACCCACTGTGAAGTTGATTATATCTCTCCCTTTTAATACTAGTTTCAATATTATCTGCTGAAAATACATAGAAATACTTAAATATACTGCAGTTCTGAGCTACCCTGCATAATATCTGGTAAAAATAATTTTCTACAGTAAAAGCTGAGAAATGAAAATCTGTATATATCTGGGTATAAGCCACCCTAAGCCACCTCTATGGGTAATTTTAGATTCTACTTCTCTCTGCCAATGCAGCTATTCCTCCTAGATCCATGATATGCTATACATTTGTATATAATCTATTGAATGTATTTGATGTAACATTTTAATTAAAGGATACTATCCATGCTTTTAACTTAAGTGTTGATTACCCAGCTGCTAAATGTAAGAATTACTTAGAATCCTTACAAACCTGGTATAATTTTATCAAATTTCCACTTTAACTTTACTTTAAATTGCAAATATGCTTTCTATAATACTATTACTTCTAAACCCTATGCTGTTACCAGGGCAACTGACTAAGAAACTGGCTAAGAAACTATCTTTGCCTATGACTTACTATTACATAATACTTGTACCAGTTATTACAAATGGTCATAAATTACTGATTTTCTCCAGTAGTATTCATGTTTAGTATTTTTGCCTATGTCAAAGGTTATATGGGATATTCACTGTACATAGTACTGGGATTTTCTTGTATTCTGTATGGAATGTTTTCTTTATCATGTTAACTAATAATCAAATGAAGTACATGTTTAGAATAATTTGCCAAAAAGTTTTAAAATTACTACTTTTTGTCTTTCAAATGAAGGGCATGTTCAGAAATATGTTTGTACCATAATATCAATGTTGGGTTAATGCCAGAAAATAATAAACATCAAGATGGCTCATGAATATGCAATAGAATCTGTAAGCTGCAGCAGCAGCCATAATTTTTTTAACTCTTCTCTTTATATCCTACACTACAACTGCTGTTCTTTGTTCTTTGGGTCTTGACTGTTAAGCTGTTCAGATGCCTAGTGCATCAATCTGTATCTTGGGACTGAATAAACTATTTCAAATTTAATTTTCATTTGTTGAGGTTTAATGGCCAGATTAAAATTAAAGAACTCAGAGTATATTTTATTACGTGCAAAGGCAAAAGACAGTAGGTTCTAAGTATTTCCTTAAAGTGAAAATGGCTCGTGAACGATGCCCTCGATTTATTCCTTCCACATTTAAACAAACTTCCCATGTAACAGTGCCAGATGGTTTGAACATTTCAAGTTTTGCAATAAATACATAACATGTTGAAGAGTGCGATGAGAAAGGTTTTAAGCTTCAGTAAAATGCAGCGAGTGCAGAATGTAAGGAAAAGCATGAAATTCGTATTCATGTCTGATTCAACTCATCCAGTAAATTTATTACCCATTACTTTTCACGTGACTCCTGGCAGTAAAAATCCATTTCTCACTTGAATTTTCCTAAGTTTCGAATGTATACGTATTATCATTGTTAACTGAATTGTCATCATGGTTTAAACTCTCCTCGGTAATGGAGTCTCTCGCACTAAGTTTCCCTGCAGGCATAAACGGTACACTACTTTTTCTTCTTCCATCTGATAAAGCTGACTTTGACGATATCTGACTTGATCGTCTTAACTGTCCATGGGCTGTACCCAATATTGCACTTTCAAGATCGTAGTGATATTTCCCATTGGTGGAATTGGTAAGGCCACTTGCTAGGCTGGTTGTCCTAGTTTCGCACTGAGGTGGTTCCTGTGACTCTCGGCGAGTTGACGATGAGAGATCGTTATCGGAATCCTCAGAATGAGAACGTCTGAACTTTTTAAGCGAGTGAGGCACAGGATTCGCAGCTAATTGGATACTTTGTCTATGGAGGTAGGCCTTAACGTAACGCTGACTCTTACAACACAGATTCGGTGTACCAGCCGGAAGTAAGCAGAAGCAGCAACAACCACAGTTCCTTAGAAATGTCTCCTTTACCTAAAAGTAAAAAAAAAATATTCATGAAGGTAAAATATAACTTTTTTGACAGGGAGATACACACACATCAGCAACAACGATTTGAACAGTTGTCGTTTTTAAATTTAATCTTTATGTTATTATCTTAGAAATAGCGACACCCAATTTTAAATGACAAGCTCCTTTTGTTTTGACCAGAGCCTATGCAGATCTTAATTTGTAAGTGTTTAACCTCACCAACATAATGAAATAGAAACTTCACAGTTCTCATCGAATTAAAATGACGTGTGGACCATTAAACTACCCGGTTATATTTGTATATATTCTTACAAAGGAAGCATTACGCCTGATATTTTGCAGTATGACTTCACAACAATGTTGGTATCAGAACTAAGAACAAATCAAGGCGCAATGTTCCATTTAATCAGACTGAAAACTTAATCTACCGCTTAAGTCTATATTAATCGTTAGGGCGTTACAAGAAACACTTTAATTACCAAAATAAGAGAAAGGGATTATCTAATTAGATGATTAAAAACGAAACGATTTGTACCCACTCTTAACACTAGATGGGGTGTTGATGCTAGGTTAACAGGTCACGTGGCAACACGAACATATCGACCATTTTACCTCTTTTGACGTAAAACAGTAGAGAACAGCAACTAGTAAACCCTGCAAGACAAGTGATCAGTATTCAATTAATAATCGTTGGCGTTTTACCGTAAGCTGATTGCTTACTGTATAACATAAAGGTTAAAAAGCAAGACATATATTTATTATTTTAGGAGTTAAAAAAAAGAAGCAAACTCATAGAATATAAAATTCAGCGTGTCAATGCAGCTGCGTGTTTCATCGATAATTCTATTTTAACTCAGTGGAAAGGTTTGTTTTTTGTTTGTTTCGTGTGACCTTCCCCATAGGTTTTAAAGCCAGTGTGGATTTCTCGCCTGCACTCTTTCTTGTATTTTCTGCCAATAGGAGTGCTCACTGTATAACTTAGTGCAAAGTTGACGCTTTACCCCGTTTTGTGACCCAAAAAGGAAATTAATGCAAAATGCAAATAAATTACTACGGCATGCTGGCTTGTGAAAGTTGTATGTGGGTGCTAAGGATTTACCACACTAAGGGCAGACACGAATAGTAACCTTACAATCTCGTTGCAGCTGTCATTACTTAAGATTGTGTTTCAGTTCTATTGGGACATTTTGACTGATGGAACAATACTTTTGCTTTCTAGATGTCAATATTGAAGTGTTGTGTGCTCGTTTAGATATGTGCAGGATGTAAGTGTCGAGTAAACATGGACCGCTTCTTTTAGCATTACAGTTGACAAGGTTTAAGGTCTAATTTATTTTATGATCATTACAGTAATCCGATTCACATTTCTTGTAGCGTTACAATAAAATCCCCTGTCTAAATTAGTTATATAAATTAAATTCCATTACACCAACCTGAGTGCTTGAAAAAGTGCTAGACACAATTTCATATGGAGGCCAATATTGTGGACGATAGACAATGAAGAGAAACTGTAGCCCAAACATAGGAATGAGGGTTAGCGTAGCACGTAACGCGTGCCTAAGAAGAGATAAAGAAACATTCGCAAATGATGAAGTATTTTTGTAGACTGTAAGGGTGTTAAAATGTCTATAAAGGACCAGAATAGTGACATGTTTTTTATTGCAGATTTATTTTGTATGTAAAATTACAGTCAATTATATACATTCTGACGCAACAGCCTTAAGCAAATTCATAATGCCACTAGAAGTCCCATTGACACAATGTCAAACTTTTGGACAAATTTTTATTAAAGTAAAGTAATTATTTCTGAAAATAAGGACAAGAATACATGTAAAACTATTTATTTTATGTATGCTGGTCTCCATTTTATAGAAATAAGGAGAGATGTAAAGGATATTTGGTCCATAAGTTCCCATTTGCAGCAATGCAAATAAGATGACATTTTTTGCCATTTTCAACATTGTGTCAATGGGACTTCTGGTTGTCATTATGGATTTACATAAGGCTCTTCCATCATTACGAGATTTGCATCCTACAACCTGAGGTAGCCAGGCACCCTCGACCTCCCAGATCTATCCCCGACCAAGGTAGTTATTATTTGCTGCTATGACAACTGCAGACGTGATAAATAATGCTTACCTGAGTACCTGCACTCGTCGGTCGCTGGAATGAGATCTCAGTTTCGTACATAAATTATATTCGATTGAAATCAGGAATATGAAATTGCCCTGTAAAAGCCCAAAATTATCAATTATTTCGGGACAATTCAAAATGAATCATGTGTTCAAATGTGAGGACAGGCATCGACAAAAAAACTTACGGCTAAACTAAGGACGTTTGGCAACATGTAAATAAATTCTACATAGTTAAGCCCACCATCGATCCAACATCTGCAAAGCAAATCAAGATGTAGATGTTCTTTAGTGATAAGATGGCACAAGACGTATGTGTAATCTACGGAATCAAACATGGATGAAATCGTGTCTTTTCATGCTTGCATCTGTACAGTTACAGGTCTAAAGTCTTGCAATTTGATACACAATACTTTTTCTGACATTACCTTTTGCCCTGTCCAAGTGCATGTCTGGTTATAATGTAAGCTGTGATAGTTACCGCTGGTAAGGCTACAATAAAGAAATAGTGTAAATTCATCAGTGATCGTGAGGAATTTAATTAGAAGTGTCGTGGTGCGCTGGGTCTGTCTATGATAAATGACACCCGACACCGATAATAAATGATTTTTGTGAAAGATTCTTTTACTGTATGAAAAGGTTTTTGTTTAAGTGACAGAGCTCGGAGATTTACTCACCCCAACTGATGAGGTAATATTTGACAAGGTTTTCCCTCATTCCAACACTCATTACCCGTGAGATTCTTCGGTACAAATACAGACCGACTGAGAACATACACATGTACGTAGCGCTGCGAAAGTACTTGGACAAAGTATGCAACGCCCGGCACCATATCTACAAGCGTAACAAACGAAACATTGAAGATATGTAGTTGAACTCATTGGTATCGGGGTTTGACTTTACCTAAATTATACATTCATGTGTACTTTGCATTGGCGGATCGACAGGGACATGGGGCGGCCCCTTCCTATGGCTCAAGTTATTTTGATTTTCCTTTTTGGCTTACAAAATACTGTTTCGAAACATTTGTATGATGTCCTATGGATACACTCACACGCATCCCACAGACATGCAGCATCATTTCCAATCACCAATCACGGTAAAATTAGGTCAATTGGTCCTTGATATGTGAGATTCAGAGCAAATAACGACTCAGAAAGCTGCTATTCATGAAGCCACAAATTAAAACGTGGTTATTTACAGTAGGAAGTGCTGAATCGTAAAATTCATCAAAAGAGGAATTTAATTTCAAAGTCCCACTTCATAATTGGACAGCACCCTGTTTGCGTTGATACTAAATTATGACGGATTCGAAATAAAAGTGACTTTTACATCTCCACTGATCAGATTACCATTGTTTATCATGGTTCGGTAATCCAGTGTCTTTATGTGTACACAAACATAATCAATTGTTCGCTGCATCAAATGGTTTTTTTCCCGGTGCACTTCTACTGCTGTTATTTTTCCTACCCGTGAGGCTTACTGCGTTCGGCTCTCAAATGGGGCAAGATTGCTAAGCAAAGCCAAGTCGAGGGAAAAGATTCAATAATTCAATATCATAGAATTGACTACCTCTAAACATTGTGCGTCCTTTGAAATACTTTTGATTCTCTTATACTATAGCTGTATTTTCATAAAAACATACTTACGGGATTTTTAAAGTAAATAGTCTGGTTTTCCTCTTCAGTTGTAAGGCCATTATAATAGATGCAGTTAAATGCAATGCTAAAGACACTGGTTGCTATGAACGATGAGAATAAGTTTATGTGAAGATGCTGACTATCTCTTCCCAGGAAATCACTTCTTACACTTCTGTAATATAAAGGAAAAGCTCCCTCCGTGACCAAATAAACTGAGAGATCATCTCTCAGTTTATTAGAAATGATGGAAAAAAAACTCATCTTACGTGTTACCAGATTCATAAACCTACACATTCTTCCTGTTTGCCAAAGGTGATAAGTGTATCAAATGAGGAAGCTGCTGCAACATTTTTGTTATTTATGTAACATTGATAGCATAAAATATCTCCTCGGACACAGGTGACAAATAAAAATTGACCGAGTGTTTTCGAGAATATTCGGAACAGCATGTAGTGTACAATTATACACACTGAACATATGATTCGGAATCATCAAATTAAACTTTTCTTGGTGCCTTCAATGGATTACTTACCATGATATGTTTCAAGTTATACTGAATATTCGCAATTTTAACAGCTGATATATTTGCCTTTTGATGACTTTACCATGGTGAAATACGTACCTTGTTTTTGCTTTCCTTTAACTGCGAGCACAAAACTGGGTCTGGGACTGTAATCATTTCCACAGACCATGCAGGGCATCAAAGTATCCAGGTGAATGTAGACAAATAGTTAAATCGACAGCAGATAGATATCCGACAATAGAGAGACCAACAAGACGGAAACACTTTTATGATCCGCAAAACGGGCGCCAATAAGAACTACATTGATCTTACCTTGATCCTAATGTCAGGGTGATTGCGATGACTAAAGCTACGATACTGAGAGCATGTCCTGTGAAGTCAATGTACAGACCTATTTTCAGTACAAATGTATTCACCTACAAACAAGGAAACAGAACGGTACATATACACTGTCAATTTATGCGAAAGTTTCATGACTAACGTCGGGGAATATGGATCTATTATCAAATTGATACAAGATCATTTCAATAATAATTATGGAGTGACTCACCGAGGTATCAAAACAATCGGAATAATCGGAAATTTCTCTTCTGTGTTTCTCGTGTTTGGCCCAACCGTCGCCTATCGAACATTCTTTGAATGCCTTTGCTAAATAACGAAATGAGAGTTATAGTATTCGTAACAACGTGGGAAAAGAAGTAGTTTGTTCAGCTTAATTAATTTTTTATATTTTCTGAAAAATTACTAGTATTCTTCGAATTCAAAGAAATGACAGCCAAATTAGGTTGGTCTTTTCCCCAAATTTCCTTTGCAATTACATTATATAAGGTTACACCTACGTGACCTCCAAGCAACACGTGGATTTTCGTAATATGTCGGACAATCTTGCTTAATTGTTTGGCCTGGTGTCCCTCCAGACCAACATGCGACACCATCCCACGTCATTGGACAGCTGCTTGCTACCAAAAGGTTAGAACTTTTGTTAACGTTTCAACTCTTTCATTAATCTTGTAGCAAAAAGGATCCGAAAAGTTCCTTCACTGTTTTTTATTATCACACATGTTAATTTAAATACTGAGAAATAATTTGACAGTCTGTTACATGTGTGGTCTGATGGTTACTTATTGTTATATATTTTACTGTGATATAATTATCAAGTACTTTCTGGTTTGAGTACATCTTTAACATTCACTCACCATCGGTGTTATCGTGCAGCATACCGTTGCAGCACTCTGTGGCGGCGACACAACATTGTTTCCATTTATCACATTCGTCTTCATCCAGATTAGCTGTTACACAAACTGGAGACGGATCAATTCCAGGGTCCGCTGGAAATGAAATGTTGGCGATCTTTGTATGATGCAGCCAATATGGCGGTGTCGGGGGCAATTTCATTCTCAGAAGTTTTTTGTCCATAAGTACTTGAACAAAGCACTTAGCACAGCTGTATCTTGAGAAGTGTCCTTCTGTCAGATTTTGTAACCAGCTGTCCCTACAAGTGTTAGAGGATAGCGCCACGGATATCTAGAAATAAAAGAACCAAGGCACCAGTTACCTAGATTTCAGATAAGACCATAACTTTGTAGATTGATCACAAAATAAGCTGTGGTAGATAACACCTGTGCACCTACAAAAACAATTTTGATCCTTGTATTTTACTTAAAATTGGACAACTGTTCGTACATCCATTCATCTATCCATCCGTCTTTCCATCCATACACACATACATACACACATGAACACAAAAATACAGAAAAAAACTCCGTTCGTACATTAATTTTATTGCCTCAAAGGCAGGAATGAAAAGTTTTAAAATACACTTTGAATTCCCTTCTGCGGAGTAATGTCGATAAAAATTATCTGATGTACAAAGGGAAACGTCTATTGCAGAGAAGGAAGGAAAAGTTCTGAAGTTATTTGACATTAAAACACAGGTTGAATATTGTGTGAATATAGCTTGAATATCTTGCACTTGGAGTTGTGGCTTCGCTCCAAACACACTGAAATCTTTGATATTGCCTTCCTAAAATTACTTTTGTGACAGAAACCTCAAAGGCAGAACTAATTAATTAATTACGTGCCAACATCTAAGAGATATGAAATTTGATGCATGAAAAAGATTTTCGCCTGAACTTCAGTAATAAACTTCTTACTGACAGAATATGATTTGCAGCTGATTGATGTCACCATTTCAGGAGAACACACAAGACTATCAAGAAAGACGATAGTGCTGCAGTCAAAGCTTGTTCTCGTGTACATATCTCCAAAAATAAAAGAAATGGATGTAGTAGTTATTATACATTGCAAAAGTTTTATCTTCGTTCAGTTCCATGAAAAACTTAAGATGCACACGACTGTCAATGGCAACCGCCTGTCTGTACTTAATTTTTTCTATTTTAAAAATCCACCAACGATTTATGCCTTGCGATGTTCTATTCGGCATGCTACTAATAAATTTCACGGAATTCGGTCATTAAAGTTTATTATGGGTTTAGATGTTGTTGTTCCTTTCTTAAATAATTGTGTCTAAATTAAAAGTGAAAGGACATTAATTACTTCACATCAGAGAATTCTACAGACAAAACACAAGATAGGTGATGCCGAGTTACATTTTGTTACGGTTACTAATGCATGGGTTTATGCTACGAGCAAGCACTGAACTCCAATTGCGATCACTAAATAGATGCGTAATTTTCTACAATAAGAAAGACTATCTTATTAGATTAAGCGAACCTAACTCATGGATAGCAGGTGCTTTTGCTGCGTCTATGAAACATCTGTTCTTCACATTTCGGAAAGTTATGGCACATTTATGAGATTAATGACTCTCCTTTGCCAAAGATAAACCAGATCCTACTTAGAGACTCAACATTGTTGGCACATGGGATTTTGGTGTAGCTTGAACTACTTTTCATTATGGTTTACTTCTTAATATGATATTCGACATTTTTCGTATTTGTAGTTATAAGTTTGGTGTTGATAATAGCGGGCACTCTTAAAAATCTCGTACTTAATCTGTCCTTGGAAATTCTTCATCTGACTGGATCCCCTCCTGCAATATTCTTGGAAATGATGGACTCTACTTTAAGTAATCATCTTGGGATAAACCATATAAAATACTATTAATGAAGTACACTAATTAAGAAACGAATAAATATTCACTTATGGAAATCGAAATATTAATAGTCTAATATCGAATAGTACCAACATGGAACAAAAAATAAATGGTAGGCTAAGTACAAAATCCTACGGATGAGAAATATTGCAACATAGACCATAAAAATATAATATTGCCAAGTGCTGTTTACATAGGTTATTTACTTACCAACACAATTGTAAGATAGAAGATAAATATTTTAAATGTAATGGGTCCACTGTACATATTTATATTACACCTGTGCCAATCTGACTTTCTTATTGCCAATCTGTCTTTCTTATTGAAGAAAATCGTGTTCGAGTTGACAACTCAATGTGAATTTGTGACATTTTTGTCAAGTTTACTAGGTGAAACCCGTCCTATGGACTGTTACTCACAGATCAATACAAATATATGATGATGTTTCTCATAAAATTCTGAAGAGAATCTTGTGCATGTGTTTTTGTTGACTTTTCAGCCAATGAGGGCCTTCACTGACACCTCATTAACATAATTTATTATGTACAAGGCTTGCCCAATAACACAACAGAATACTGATTATGTTAATGAGATCCTCCTTATCAAATCACAGGACAGAAGACAAAAGATGTT
>JBCAUI010546159.1:0-10589 GCA_038406195.1 Haplosyllis anthogorgicola
AATCCGGACACTTGGCGACTTGCCAAAGATGAGCAGATTATGACGTCACTGGAGACGTCATTTGATTTGGGTGTCACAGCAACAAGCGTGAAGGTAGCAATTACTCTGCGAGTAATCATTTAATTACATAGTAATTATTGGATTTATGTGAAAATAATTCACTTTCGATATGTATGTAATTGTCATTGTTGATGGAAATAGTCTTCTAAATTAATGATCAGCATTAGCCGATATTCAGGTGCGAAGGCAATTAACCAGCATTCATACAAATATTTCCAAACTTTGGCTTCGATTAATCTTAATCATTCTTAGTTTCTTTAATTATCCCGAAAAACATAATTCTTTTTATGTATGTTCATTTCCTCTTTGCACTGGCAATATGACCTTATTCTCGAAGAAAACACACTTATTCTCACTTAGTTTTTGGATACAAAAGACCTGCATAATATTTTACTAGTGCTTTCCCAAATAGGAATCATGTCCCCTATGTTAGCACAGTTTCGTCAAAGCAAGTAATATTCAGAACTAAGTCAAGGTAAATTACATGGCACTAGTTCCAACGAAATGTCACTGCAAATTTTCTTTCCCGTAGGATATGTACATGCGTGCAAAACCTATGCTAACTTTAAGAGATATTATTAAAATGCGCATATGACGGGAATGTTTTCTCCCCATTTTGTTTTCTTTAGCCATTCTGTAAAATGTCTTGAATCTGAACTACCTTCGCACGACTAACGTTAATATTTTAACATTCGTCATCTGTGTACACAACAAGATGATTGCACTATGTGAGTTTTTCGAGCAAGGGCTTGATGCGACTTCTTGTCCTTTTGATGCTGACTGATATAAAGACTCTACGGTTGGCTTTCGACAATGATTGCTCAGAATATTAAGAAAAAAGAGGGGCAACGCATGCACGCGAAAAAAATTGCTAACATTTTCCCCAGCGTCAAGGCATCTGTGCACATTTTTAAAACAAAAGTGGCACGTGCTTTTGCAATGACTTCTGCATGGCTTCAGACTTGCTTCAACATCATCTTATCCAGTATGTGAATGTGAAATTAATGCTTTATTCACCTGTGGTAAAACTGGTTCAGTATTCGTGAATGTGCTTGGTGCAACGATTGAACTGTAATTACTGTCAATACTGCAAAATGACACCGTAAGGCCCTGTAAAATCTATAGTTTTATTTCCAGGCACTGGGAATGTAAATTGTATGTAAACATTTACGAGATGTATTATTAACCGGCAGTCATCACGTAGACTATTACAGGCTTTTTCTTGCGGCAAGTTGTAAATTTGGCTCGCTCGATTAGTCACATCAACTTTCTGAAAGTCAGTTTTAATTTTTGTGGACCAGGGTTCATCCTTTGGGTACCCTCTTTTGGATTACCCTCTGTCTTGAAACGGGGGTGACTCTGACAGGGTAGATCTGTCACCTGTGTGCTTACACACTTCTGCTTTCAGCTGAATAGGAGTGTATGTTGTATGTGGGTGTTAGCAGAATCTTCTCGCATACATTTTCAAGCATGTGAACAGGCACTATGTGGGGCTCAAACCCACAACCTGCGGATCTAGAGACGATTGCTTCACCGAACCGGCTATCTAACGAACTGATGATAGTGAGAAATCTGCGAATATATTTTGAGACTGATGTGACTGCCTTGCTGTTTAAACACATGACAACGAAATAAACATAATACCAATACTTCTTCTATGTCTCAGTTTTGGTGCAATAAACAATATTCGCAGGGCTGTAAAGCACAATTCTCGTGATCTGTTCTTGATCAAATTGCGTAAAATTCAACGCTTAATGCTTCCCTTTCTTGAACAACATAAGTAAACAAATGCGTACACAGCTGTATGTATAGTTATGTATTCACAAACATAGTTTTTTTTTTAACTCAACACCATAAGGGTCGATGAAATGAATGATACATACAGATTTAACGATTCAATTGAAAAGCATACCTCCTATTGACGCTGATTTGCAAGTAACATTACACCCGCAAGGTTAACTAGATAAAGCAAATTTACACATGGAACAGGTTGGAATAATTTGTCGTCCATCCTAGATTTTGGACTTGAACAGTTCATTCACCTTTAAGTAAAGCCAATGTATATCATTCAAGTTTCATTGATTGTGTGGCATTTTATGTTTCGCCTTCAAAAACATTGTTGTGCACCAAAATTGGGCAATGCAATTCATTATCACACAATTTTTTTTATGATTTTTGTATAGGTGTGCATATTTGAGATGCATGCAGGCAGATACAACATATCATTGTGAGGGTCTCAGTGCTCAAAATAGTGAACTGCACAGATGCGTCAGCCCTTGTCCGAGAGAAAAAGAATGTATCAGCACGCATCTATTGACAAATGTTTATACCTCAGGAATGCACTAATAATTAAGCTCGTATACAATAAAATTCCTCATTTACGGCCACCCTTTTTACGGCCACTCCTATTTTACGGCCATGTTGGCTGCAAACATTTCTTCAAAAGTGTATCAAAATGCAGTCCTTCTTTACGGCCACTCCTAATATATGGCCAAATTTAATGGGGAAAATGGGTGGCCGTAAAGGAGGAGTAATCTGCTGTCATCTCAGAATGCGCATGTCCTTGTTGCCAAGAAGTTAAATTTGACCATACTCATTCTTGCGGCGTTCGTGCTAAGTGGTGGAATTGGCACGGTTATGGCAACATTGCTCCTTAGGGCCTAATCTACCCCTATACCAAGTTTCAAAAGTCTATGAAGTCTATGTTCATACGTTACAAAGTTAAGTTGGCAGTGACGGAAAACGTAATTATTTTCAGCTTCAGGATGATAGAGGCTGAACAAAAGCAGACAGACACCCCTCCAGGTGAGGATCAGGTGTTGGGATGAGGTGTGGGGATGGACCCCTCCCCCCAGTGAGGACCAGGTATGCGGATGAGGTATGGGGATGGATCCCCCCCAGGTGAGGACTAGGTATGGGGATGAGGTACGGGGATGGACCCCCCCCAACTAGGTGAGGATCAGGTGTTGGGGATGAGGTGTGGGGATGGACAGTCTAAAATATATTACTCATGTTTTCTTCATCTTTCACAGTACTACTGATCTGAATGAAGACTTGAAATCACCATGAAAACAACATCATTCTAGATGTCTACCCATTCTACCCATTAAACTGACAATCTAGGTATGCTGTATATAGTTTTACCCATTGGAAGTGACTTTAAATTATAATCCAAAAATATCACTCATTGCAAGTATGTTGCTTTTTAGCCAAAAGGCATCACTTTAAATTTAAGTATGTTGCTTTTTGGCTATAGTATAGCAGATTAACAGATTAACAGATTAACTCTCCTTGATGTCTACTTATCAAATATTACTCTTCAAAGTTTTGATGCATTAATTTTATGGGTGATATTTGTGGATTTAAATTGTAAATTATTCCCAATGAGCAGATGCTGGCATGCCATAACAGTGCAAAGCACGGGTTCCACCTAATATAATGAAAGATTGTGATCCGATCTGATCTCTGATCGTTCCGCGAAGCATGAGTACGCAGAGGGAATGTAAAACATACATCTGTTGATCGTTAAGCCATCTCATCTAGGAGCGAGAGTCCCTTTTGTAAAACATTAAATGCCAGAAATCTTGCTGTTCCGTCACGTAGACTATTTAGGAGTAGAAATGAAATATACAAAACGTGCAAATAGTGCCCAAATGTGAGTTCCGGTCAAACAACTAAACGGGTGAAAAGAGGTGCAAACTAACATAGTTACAGCAGTTTCGTGTCCTTGGTTGACTTTTAGCAAGATGTTC
Source organism: Haplosyllis anthogorgicola (assembly GCA_038406195.1). Lineage (NCBI taxonomy): Eukaryota > Metazoa > Annelida > Polychaeta > Phyllodocida > Syllidae > Haplosyllis > Haplosyllis anthogorgicola. The sequence goes on from JBCAUI010546159.1 coordinate 3,813, forward strand.
AAGAGGCGTAATTGACCAGACAGGAAGACTTAATGTATGCAAGAAACTGAGGAAACCTGACAATAGCACCTGCCCGCCAGACCTGATTTTCTCTGCAGTAAGACGAACAAATTAGACAACTGTTCTCTCACTTTGAACTTGCTGTGATGATTATGAAGTCATCAACTCCGTACGAATATCAGATACGATACTGTCGTTAACTAGACTGCAAAAAAGATGGGATTTCATTTTCAACCAATGGAAAATAAAGATGACAAATGTGTCCATCAATCCAGGAAATTCCGAATTTTAAAAGGATTAATAAAAATACTCATGCATAAATCGTTTTCACGCACCATTAAATTACTTAATTCGTTGAATAAAACTAAATTGTTGAGCTGTTACGTAAAATGTATCAATCATTTTTTTGTCAACAATTTGTCCCAAGCTCAGCTCCACTAGATTGTACAGTAGCAGGATTGTTATTTCGTGGTTGAGAGTTATTGAATCCACATGAAAACATTGCATAAATTTCCAAATAAATGTCTCTAACGTTAAAGTCAATACAAGAATTATTACCTTCAGGTAGACTTAAACATCGTTGTTTGACACGCACTATTTCCAAGTTACATAATGTTGTCGTCTAACAATTCTGTTAAAGATGAAGTTTCTTTAGCAAAAAAAACCTTTCTGACTCAAATAGAGATGCAGTAATCTAGAATGCTAAATGGAGCAGATATTTCCATAATATGAGTACCGAGCTCGCTTTCCCCAGACAGCATAATCGTTGCATGCTTCATGCTTGCCATGCTGACAAATAACTCTCCAAAGATTTACAAATAACTGTGTTTGTGTTTTGTAAACCATAAAAGAACATTGGCACAGAACAACATTCAAACTTCCGATATTGACGTGACACATTCTTCATTGGTAACTATGACATAAGAAACATTTATTTAAGCAAAATTCAGTGTTTGTAAAGAACACGAAAACTAACACAAAAGGTATTGCAATTTCAGAGGATAAAAAGATTTCAAAAAATTAATTGTAACTATACTTCATGTAGCATGATTTGTATCTGCAATGGATAGTTGCCGATTTTCTAAAAAATATTATTGCCATTGAAGAAGGTGTAACGTTATCTAGTTCGATAGAAGAATCAAGATACTTTCAAAAATTTCGTCACGAAACCATAACCAAATACAGCGGGTGAAAACAGTGTATTGCACATTACTGACAATATATATGCAATAACATTAAATTCCTTGCTGTTGTAGTTGCTCAAGCGGATGAAGACATCTGTAAGAACTTTGGTTTTCTACATGTAAGACCACCTAGTGGATACATAGCAAGTGTTGTTACAGAACAATATGGCTTTGGGTCTTCACAATGTCCATGGGCCATCAGAGCCCAACCTGGCCAAAGAATTAACATAACGCTGATTGATTTCTCACTCATTCCTGGTACATCTTACGCAACCGGAGAACATGGATCTATGGTTCCAAGGTAAGGGAAACCCTTCTTTAATATTTCATGGTGAGTCAGGTAATACTTTGTCTGTAATTTATTATCCCTGTGACATGGAAGCCTTGCCTTGTGCGGCACAAATTCTATTTTGTACAAAGACCATCAGAAAAATCCTGCTGTTATTCATGATGATATTCATAAAGTGCGTATTCTTTTTATTTGTTGCAGATATTGCAGAGAATATGCTACGTTTCGAGAGAGTGAAGTGATCAATACAGTAGTTGTGTGTGACGGTGATCCACCACAAAAACACATTTATATAACAGACGCAAACTATGTGGAGATAGAAGTGGAAAAATTCGGCCAAAACGATGTTTCCTACAGATTCCTATTACGATATGAAGGTTAACTCCTTAACTTAATCAGAATCAGAATATATCTGTTTACTACTCTTAATTATGCCCACATTAGAAACTTTCACCATGCTAATGTTGAGCTTAGGGCACGGCGTAAGGCTCTGTTATTCGGAAAAATAAGTTTTAGGGTTCTCGTAGTGTTGAAAGTCTTGTAATGTAATTGACACTTGCTACAAAACCGTCATCAGTTGACTCGATTTAAATGAAGTCACGTCTGAACGAACTCATAAATAAGTCATAAGTTGCTGCTCACGTGTAGTCTGGCTGAAATAGAAGGCTGAGATTACAATCTGCAAAAAAGCGTTTTGAGGCCACAAGTTGCTGACAACTTTTATGTACGTATGTACGTCCACAGGGATTTGTTTGAACAAAGACCTGAAACAGGAAGTAACACTGATATTTAGATAATATATATTTTCTGGTATTTCTAGGTTAGAAAAAAAAGAAAACATGCACTTAAAACAAAATACTCAGATAACGCGTGACTAGGTTCCATCAAGTTACTGTAGTACTGAATGCACCGAATCAACGGAAGTTTTGCTTCTTCACATTTCAGTGATAGGATGTCCCTTGCCAGAAACACCTTTCAATAGTTATATACAAGGTGACGGGGATCACATAGTTGTTCGGTGTAACTACACGACAGAGGCGTGGCATCTTACGTGCAGAAAAGGATCGTGGATTGGTGACGTGGGAAACTGTTCTCTCGGTATTGTTGCATTTTATTTAACTTGTTATTTTTGTCAAATCTGTCGTTTTAAAAGTTGCATGACCTGAAAGACGAAATTAATTTAGAGATTAATTTATTGTGCAACACGACTCAAATTAGATGCACAACAGTTAGTTGACTGGATTAAATGTGCAACAGTGTAAAAGCTAAATGTTGTATTATAAGCCTTGGCATTTGTATCAATAAGACTTCCATAGTCCGTTCAGTTAGAATGTATGAAACAGCGCTTCCAAAGCTTCAATCCGCACTTGCAGCACGCTGCACACACCCCACGTATATCTTAGACTTCAAACAGTTAACATGCATAGAAAGCTAGAGAAATAAGGACTTAGTTCCAAAGGGATTTTTTTCTGACTCGAACCTACGTGAAATAATTCTAACCGACAGGAAACTTCACTAAATATATTCCGCCGACGGATATTCACACAGGCACTTTCTAAATGTTCTATTTGATGTTTTGAGATGAAGGCCAGTGTATGTACTGATTCATGATCTTAAGCACCATGAAAGTAATGTTCTCTTTAATCAAACCATCATTGTACTTATACTTCAGGTGGTAAACACAAAGCAGAATTGAATACTAGTCATCCTGGGTTTTTACCATTAGGTAGGCCTTTTACTTCCATCATGCTACGTCAAGTACAACAAACCGTTTCCTAACGTAAAATATCGTTTTGTTGCAAGAAATTTGTCGTATTGAATACAGAAAGAAATAGATCTACACTAACGTTGCCTGTGTCGCTTGCGTACGAGTATATGATGTAAATTTTGTGTAAGTGATTTGTACCCCGTGCACCCAATCTTATGAAACCTTATTGCAGTTGGATCAATAAAAAAATAAACTGCAGCTTTTCAATCGTGCCTATTTTTGTTCTTTGCAGGTATTACTGTGATAATTATAATCGGCGTAGCGTTCATTATCTGTGTTATAACACTTATCATAGGATTAGTCCACTTAAAGAGGTGAGAACCCATAAGTATATTCTGTATTACAGACATATATTATAAGTTTTCATTTTTCAGTGCAGTTTCCCTTACACCATTGACGTTAACACATACAAAACTCAGTACAGTAATTTAACACAGATATTTTTCTGCACTTATGGATACAATTGTAGTTATTATTAAACCATATAGCAATAGAAAAGTCGAGTGTCGGGGAAATTCGATTACCATTGTGTATATTGATAAAAAGCACGGTTTTCGATGTCATGGTACACATCAAGTCGAAATTAGTCTAAACCTGATGAATAAACATAGATGCCTTCGTCTGTCATCGTAATATTATGTCTCCATGGAATAAGTGGATTAACTATACAGTAGAGTATAATTTCGCCTTTCTCCATATATTCTTATGCAAAATAATCACAACAATTATCATCATTTCAGACGGCGAAGGGAAGAAAATGAGCGATCAGAGGACCGCCTTATTTATGGAACTCCTCATCGGCCGGAGGAAGTTAGAGCTGATTGTCCGCACAGATTTGCTACAATAGACAAAGGCAAGCAGAACTACTCGCCAATGAAGGCGACATTACGGACTCAAATGGGTGGTGAGTACACCCACATATGGGAGTTGCGAAGACCTCCGTGCGTTGTGGACCCTCAAGCTGAGAACGAGGGAAATGCAATGCAGGAAGAGTGTGCTGGGTGCGCCGGGTGTAAGGCTATACACAGTGGAGAGGTTATACCCCTTAAAGAATCTGGGGATAGCAAGGCTGGATTGGTGACATTCAAACCCGGTGATCATCCTCATACTCATGTTTATCAGAGTCCCCGTAGTGCCTCTGCAAGACAACAACTACTACAGCAACACCATCAAAGTACCGATCTTCCTAAGGGTGTTCTTGAGCATCCTTTCTATTTCGAACTTGACTCAAAGATGCCTCATCCAGTTCAGGAAGGAACTATGACGATGAAAACTCCACGAGGTGCTGAAAGTGAAACGATGAGATCGACAAGTAGTTGTTGATGATTTATCCCATGATTATCCGTATTAGTGTTATTGTTAAGACATTACAAACTGTTATATAGAAATTTGATATGCCAATGAACGAAAATCAGTTCACGGAATATTACATGAAGTCAGAAATGTGACTATTGGTACAACCAGTGAAACAAAGACCAACCGCTGATGTTCACATCTTTTCACAATGATTCGAAATCAAATTGTGACCATATTACTGCCATAAATATGCCGAATGATATTCCCACAAATGCCGTTGCCTTACGTCCTTAATCTAGAAATACACTCCACATAAAATTATTATTATTATTCTTTCCTCTCATCAACAGATAACATGTTTCTGTTTGCAAGTGTGCTTAACATACAAGTATTTATCAGTTTTATACATTAAACTAAAAATGTTGATCAACTTTGTATACGTCTGAAATAAACTTTGATAAAATGGAGTTCTTTTCAATTATTAGAATTAAGTATTAAATGTAGTTCGTTCATCACTCAAATCTTGAGTGCCTGAGTTATGTTTTTATCCGCTTTTTTGAATAAAGAGAGAGTTAACTGGGATTCTTTTGCAGGCTCTCTAACGCTAAGATAGATTTCTGCTTTACCGTGGACAATTTTGCTGAATATGGCGTCATACACAGATTTACAAAAAAAGGATGATTATCGGCAAAATTGACTTTACGGAAAAGCATGAATCGATGCTGGACGTACGACAGTTTCAGTAAATGGTTTTGTAATGCTACAAATGAATCATATATGCACGACTTTTTAACTTTTGCAAGTTTAAAAATCTATAAAACCTCGGCTTTGACACATATTCTTTGGGCAGACACAATACAACATAAGATCTGAAGGTTTTGCTTTAATAAAATGTCACACTTACTTCTGAAGGGCTTTATTCTCACTTTTACAAAAGGCCTTTTAACCTCTGTTTCACTGGAACGTCTAAAGAGCCTATGAAGAAAATATCCTGGAGAAAAAGTAAGAATATGTTTTCCATACATGTATGTTAATAACTGGAGAATTTTAGCAAATTAAATACAAGATTAACCTAGTAATTCCTATATGATTCAATTCATGGCAAATAGCTCACAGGTTTAAAATTCCCGGTTACCCTCAAGCTAGAAACAGGATGAAGATATTAACATTTCAGCTTTGTTTCATTCCCATTAACTTGGTTTGAACCAAAACATAATGCGTCTGGTCAACTTGGTTTTCTCTATTGTTAGATGGATCTAACCTAAGTGGGGATTTCAGGTTTTGAAGTTTATTATTAAAGTGCATGATACGTACGGTACCCGACGACAACGGGAATTGGAACATTCACAAAAAGTCGAATATAAATTGATTAAAATTTATACATTTTAAAATCGCATTCCCGTATTATTTCGTTAAGTTTCTGGCAGATCACTGAAGTTAAGTAGCGCTAGCCTCGGAGCGATCCTGAAATTCAAAATAGGTTGAGCGCCAGTTGCAGAAAAACTGACTTCAACAATTTCCATCAAAAAGGTCACTTGTTAGTTACTTCAGCAACAGTACATTTTTTATTGCCTATAATTAAGAATATAGTCTAATTAGACAGGGATAGTTAATAATAAAAATTCTGTTGTCCATTAATGCATTGCTTATGACTATGTTTGTGAGACAGTAGATTTGACAACACACATGGAACCGAAAGAACGATGTTTCCTTCACCTGTGGAACATTTTTCCAGCGCTATTAGAGGTTTTTCTAAATTATTTTACAAGCCTAGGCAAATTTGCCTAATTCTGTAGCAAAGTGAATACTACTTTTAAGATCAAACTAATATTAATTATCTCAAACTGTATTAAATTTAGTACGTATCATGAAATTTCTATCATTTTGAAAACGTACAGAACAAAGGCGACAAGAAGATAACTCCACGCTGCGCTTTTGATGCGCTATTGTTCCCAAAATTACTTGAAATTTCATCTGAAATTTCACTTAATTCAGATCAACAAGCACTGCCATTTCTTGTTTAAGCTTTGGGATCTCAAAACTCAAATTGAGTCTACCCACCTTCCCATGCTTTGTATCACATGACTTGTCAGGGGAAGCCATCTTTATCATCTTTAAATTCTGTAACAAATTTCAGTTTTTTGCTAATTCACATGGTTTTAGGTCCTCATTTCTTTCAAAATTGCCTTGCCAGATTGAGAACAATATGGCAAGAACCAAATGGACTGCTCAGAAGTTGA
>JBCAUI010546170.1:0-10588 GCA_038406195.1 Haplosyllis anthogorgicola
ATAGGTGCATATGTGTGTAAGATATGAAGTCTCTATGATCAGTAGTGTGCTCAGGACAGCTGTGCACAGACAATGACGACAATGATGACAATGATGGACGACGGACAATTCATGATTCTATAGGCTCTTTGGCAATTATGCCAAATGCCCCAAAAAAGAGATTACAATAGAGTGGTTTCTTTTAATCCAATGAATTTCATTTTCATTAAGTTAGTCAAGATGTTTTCAAACTGTCCTTTTTTAATCTGGTTCCCTTGAGGATGAAGCTGAACACATGATTGGAACAAGAATGCCTTCCAATCAAAGGCTGAACCGTCTGCTTTGCAAATAGTCATTATAACATAAATAGTAATTAAAATGCAAAAAATTAATAAAACATGAAAAAATTTAAAATATCTGGAAATTTGACCTTCAAATGACCTTGACCTATATTTTGACCTTGGCCCCATTTACTTGTCTCAAAACATAACATATGATATTAGCAGACAACACTAAAAATTTTGACATTTTTTATTGCTGTGACCTTGAACTTGACTCAATGACCTTGATACTAAAACTTGATCTAGATATTATGAAGATGTACCACCATACCTAAAATGAAGACAGACAGACAGACAGACAGACACACACACACACACACACACACACACACACACACACAGAGACACAACTAAAAACATTACCTTCCCGCATACGCGGGTGGTAATAACATACCAGTATATATTCTATTCTTCGTTATTGTAATGGTTGCCTTTCACCAATAACAACCCGATAAAACATATTGAGCCCATCGAATATGATACAACACAGATAAACCACGTAGTCCAGATCAGTCTCATTTTACTTCCACAAAAGTTCCACATGAACTTGTACTACAATATAGAGGATTACAGGACAATAATGCGTCACTTCATCTCCAATGGAGACAGAAAACTCCTGCTGAGGTTTGTGTAGAATTCAGAAACAGGTTCTTGGTACAAATAGACCGATACGCAATATACTCCAACTGAAGTAAACATGCTAAATAATATGTAAAAGATACAATCAAAGTTAACATAATATTTTCAATAAATAGAAATAACAAAATGTGACCACGAAGTGGAGAATTTACGTTATATTCTTATCACAATTTACATGTCTGCAGGATAAATGAATTTGAATCAGCCTTTATCAAAGTAATGCAAATATTGAATAAAGTTCTTAAATGGAATTCACTGTCATGCAACGTAACAAAGTTATTCGTGTCGTGCAGGCAGTAAGAAACTATACTGAATGAAGGTTCAATCTTGTACTATGCATTATATATCTAATTTTTTTCTGCAAGTGGGAAATGAAGGGATACCCAGTTGACAAGGTCATCTATTATGTTCCTTATTTGATATACGGAAATGGCATTCTAAGATGCGTGTACTTTCTCCAATCGCCTCTCTTGATATTTTTTTAAACATGCAAATCAACATTGAGCTGAATTGCTCTGTGTTCATTGTTACTGCAAATATAAAGGAAAGGTTGATTAATATCCAAGTTCATAAATGACGATAAGTTTCTCTTCTGAAGCACGGCCATCTAAACCTGACCTTTTCCGCCTTGCGAACATCTATTTGTAATTTTAACTTTCCTTCCTGATCACTTTTCCTCTACATGCTCACTGTTCAGGTAAGGTTTAGTCGAAGTGCCATCAGTTCCAAAAGAGCATCCCACTTTGCTTTCGCCTATCAAAGAGTTCCGTGTACATCTATTACACTTCTTTACTAAAGAATGCTTCAGACGATAGTGTTCTCCGCCTACAACCAGCATGGTAAGTTACTATTTCTGTCTGAGAACAACTGGATTTGTTTCCACACAATAAACAGGTAGAAATTATATTTCTGTTGCGCAGTATTCACTATGGCAGAAGTTGCGTAACCATCACCGTTACATGATCCTGCAAGCTGTTGTTACGTACTTCATAATTGATATTACGTTTGACTTCGGGTTCCTGGGCAATCCAGCACGGATTTAATTAACACGAGTCACAAGTACTGTATGTAAGCTCACTTGGTTATCTAAGTGTAATACAAAGTTTCACGTGAAGCTGACAAACTCAAAAAGGCTTTGTCCTTGAGTTCACGCTTTTTGCCACATTCATTTTCGTCTGGAAATGAAATCGAACAACAAGGGTCCAGCAGATTCTTTAAAAGATCATCCTTAACATTTTCAATATTCCCCGCAGCATCATACCCGTAAAGACAACACTCGACATTAAATTATGTCACAAGACTGACGCGAGAAAAATATGGCAAAAATTACGGGAAATCCCCAAGATGACGCATCGTCCCAAATTACATCCTATTTAATTTTAACGTAGATAACATTTTTCGCTTCGCGCATGGTAACAACTTCTAAATTGCATAAATCATACAACCTTCAAAAGAGCCTCTGAATGAGTCGCAGACTGCTAAAAAAGATGCCACCAAAAGGAGCACTCACTTTAATAGAAGCGGGATGTTACTGAAAACTAAGGTACTTTTTATTGCCCGTTGAGAACAACGGTTTTTGGCAGTCAAGTGTCTGTCTGTCACATGTACTTGAAAACATGCTGATGATATCACATTTGGAGCACACATGCATGAGGCCTTTTTCAATTTGTTGAATTTCATTTATCTAGATCGAGATGAAATGTCAAAATATGTCAAGCAGGATTTGACATGTATTTCTGTCCAGACTACCTGTTAATTAGGTCTACATTTATTCGTTGCCAAAACTTGAAAATTGGATGGCCAGATGGACAAAGATTTGCGTTACGTTTCGCGTAAACATACGCGAACAATCTACTCATTCTGGAATCGTTTGTATCGCTATCGCTTTTTCGCTGTTCCCGAAAGAGTCTCACATTTGTTTCTTTGGGTCAATTCACGTAATACATCATCAAGGTTAAACACCATTCGTATTTTACATAGCAATGTTTACATTGACACACACTACAAAGTGTAATTGGTCCCATTATTCACAAATGTCACGGGAATTGCCAAACAGGATAAATCGCTTATTCCCCCAGAGTCGGAGCGGATCAACTGCAGACAGTGTGGGAGGGAGAAGCAAGACAATACACGGGCGCTTAACAATCAACGTGCGCTGCCTTTGGACTCAAAGAGTCTGTGGTAAAAGCGCTTTATTGTCAGAGTAGGGAAGTGATGGCAGTGCCATTTCCAAATTTACTTGTTTTATTTTCTTTATTCTGAATGTTGCTGAAAACTAACACAGTAACACGTTTGACGTTTGTTCAAAATACGTTTGCAGATTATTCGAATAGAAGCAATCGGTGCAAAGACCAATTTTTAAGTGGGCAGAGTCTTTTACTGGACTTATGAACCAGTGCTTGCTCCGGGGCATTAAATATTCTGAGACACCATTTGATATTACATCATGTTACAATAACCCAAAAATGTAACTTGTCACTAACGTTTATACGTGTTCTGGTTGGAATCTTTTTTTTTCTTCCAAAACCAGACGGAGGGGGTGAGTCACACATCTACGTAATCGTACAACCTTCATTGGCGGATCCAGGATTTCCCGTACGGGGGGAGGGGGCGCCCAGCCCGTGGGGGGGCGCCAACCTAATTTTCACCTATTTTCGCCCAAAAATCGACAAAAACTGCATGAAAATGAAGAAAATTTTGGCCGTAGAGGGGGGGGCGTGCCTCCTGCGCCCCCCCCAGATCCGCCGATGACCTTATCTAGAAGAGTACTGAAAACGATACCAGCCATTATTTCTTTCTTAGTGAGACCACTGCGCATAGAAAGGAGCAAACATTTGTCTCTAAACTACTGAATTATACAGAACAGCTTCGTATCCCCTTGACCCAGCATGTTTCCATCTCCTTAATCATGAATACAATGAGCCTTAGAGCCATTAGTTTACAATGCTATTGTCATAGTGCATGACCTGGTCATGGACAAGAGGTTACAATTGTGGCCAGTACTCAACATTAGTCAATCCAGCATGCACGGGCTGTGATTGGTTGGTTCTCTTAATGCATATTGTACCCTCATGAGTGTATACTTTACGTTGTACTTTTATGAGCGAAAAAAAACCCTGAGCGTTTCGAAGGTTGCATGCAATAATTGCCGATTATGTACAGTGGGAAGTATTTAAGTCAAATAATAGCCAAGAGGAGTTGGATTCACAAAAGATACATTTGCCCTCCATTTTATTTGGTATCACGGGCTAAAACGGATAAGCCTGAGGTAAAAATAGGTCCAGATGGACCTGAGCTCACTTGCCATTTTCATAAAACTAAGACAATATAGGTTATAATATCATATGAATACAAATGAATGTCTAAGATCAAATCCCAAATAAGTGACCCACAAAAAACAAATATGGCTGCCAAACTGCAAATATATGTGGTATCAATATAATTTTTACAGGAAATGAAGAGGGTGTATAGATGTACAAAGCTGCCAAAGATGAAGTTTGTATCACCAACTGCATGTCCAGGAGAAAGGTTTAAAGAAAAAACAAATATGGCTGCCAATTTGAGAATAAGTCACAGCAACATATTTTTTGCTAGGCTTTGAGATAGGGCATAGGTACGTATGTGTGTAAGATATGAAATCTCTACAGGGTTGCCACTCTTCAGTCAGTTCAAAATTCCCTGACTTTTCCCTGACTTCTCCCTGACCAATCGCTCATTTTCCCTGCCCACAAAGATTATTTCACCCATGCACACCCATGTAACTAACACAATAATGTAAATGTTAAAATAAAATGTAACTATAAATTTTGTTGCAGTTTTGAAACAAGTCAGATATTAGGACTACTTATGGTAACAACTGTGTGGAAATTATGCCGAGCAAAGTGAGGCTACAAATTTTTTTGCCATAAGATGTCAAAAATGACAAGAAAGTATTGTAGCCAGCTAAAAATTCCCTGACTTTTCCCTGACCTTCATCAAAAGCTCAAAATTCTCTGACTGAGAACAAAATTCCCTGACTTTTCCCTGACCTGGAGAAAATTATGATTAGTAGTGTGCTCAGGGCAGCTGTGCACAGACGACAATGATGACAACAATGACAACGACGACGACAACGACGGACGACGGACAATTCATGATTCTGTAGGCTCTGAGGCAATTATGCCAAATGAGCCAAAAATGTCAACTTCAATGGATATCATATCTTTATGCCATTTGTAGCCTGGAATTTCTTCAAGGTGGAAAGAGTACAAACTCCATTTTACGCCAAATTCTGCTCAGATCTTTCTACCCAATTCTATTAAGTACTGGAGTGAATAGCTGGACTTCAGCATGGTCAGGGATTCAATTTGTGAGCTGCTCTGATCTACAGAGACCCATAGCCACCTGATGAATGATGACTAAAAGCAATTATTGACTTGCTGCCCCCAGAGATGAAGTATGTTCCCATCAGGGTATAAATTTGATGTCTGGAATCCAATCCAGTAGAGTTTATGATTAATTGCTCATTAGCAGCAAAAACGAAAGTGAAATTCGCTAAATAAATGCACTAGTAACGTATACGTTCCTTCATTACCGAGACTTGGGGGCATTTATCGCTGACAACCAAAATAACACAGGCACAAAAAGTCTGTATCTACGTGCTAAACAAAACTTGAACAAAATACATCTTCAGTCCTAAGGGTTATTGTATTAAATTACTAGTAGAGCCTGGGGCCTCAGAGGGATACGTTGACGGCTGCAGACTTCATAAGGATACGAGGTTTGCAAAACAAATTGTTTTAACACATGGGCATGGAAAGGAAGCCTCCATTCCTTAAAATAAAATTATCAAGAAAAGGACATTTGTAAGAACCTGATACAAAATCCACTAATCCGCTTGAATACGAACTGTTCTTCGCGAAGTAGGGAAAATGACTGGTGCGACATTTAAACTGCTAATTTTTATTACATTAAGTTCCATTACTGCGGGGACCAATTCCGAGATCAGAGCCAAAGAAATACATGTTTTGGTGCACTTAAAAAACTGATCGAGTAATACCTCAAATGTGATACATTTGCCAGAAAAGAATGACAAAAAGGCCCTCCTCATTGACAGTTTGGGAGTTTTAATCTGCATTAAGGAGGACACAGATGCTTCAGGCCTTGTTATTTTTAATTGTCTTTTTCCAGATTTTCTGCAGAACATTTAAATGCTAAGAAGCCGCAAGCAAAAAATAACCTGAATTAAGTCAAGATTCATTCCTTTAGAGGTAATCTTTGCGTTTTTGCTGACGGTGACAAAAATATTGCATCAGCGTTTTCATAAACTTAACTCCCATCCTTTATTTCAACAAGCGTCGCGTTAAGCATTATGTTGGTTTATTACACAACGCTGATCTGATGGCGTAAACCAACGGAACGCTTCTTTTGATGGGTGCAGTTATTTATTTTGTTGTGTTATGGATAGGCATTAAGTTTATGAAAACGAGCTGCTGGTAGGGTTAGGTAATAAACCAACATAACGCTACTCTTAACGCTTGTTGCGTTAAAGGATGGGCGTTAAATTCATGAAAACGGGCTGATTATAGTACAGCCTTAATACGGCATCCTTTGTACTATTTGTGACTCAAGATTTTTGTTGTTACGCCCGCGTAATTCGCGTAATTATCTGCAGGATAAAATACCACACGTTGTTTATTACAAGTTGCCGAACACCTCCGGACGTTAACATATGATACGTAATCTTTCAACATTTCATGCAGAAAACTCCTAAAGCAAAGAAAAGTTTTCCCTTTGAACCTCTCCGCTACATAATGTCAATCCTCTATAACCTTTTGCAGGTATGTAATGCAATATACTTGCATTATGATCACTGCTTTGTCCCGGATCTTCCTCACATGAAACGTTTATTTTTACTTGCCATGAGTCACAATGTTAGGCCGGACTTTTTTATTTGTTGGATTACGTTTCCCGCCGCTCCCAGAAATTAAAAATTGTAAAACACAAAAAATGGCGGAAATAACGCGAGATCGTAACTTTCCGTCATCTCATCAAACATTGTTCAGAAAGTAAAACTTTGATTTCATGAATTTTAATCAAAGATACCAAAATGTACAGCAAAGTCATTTTTTCCGATCGTCGCTCTCAAATATTTCCTCAATTGATACGTATTCCAACACAATGTGGCAATGAAACAACATTTTGGACAACCGTAAATATAAACATAGTATCGCTGTGTCACTTCTGAATGCTATTTCTTAAATAGGTTAAAGGTAATCCATGACCATTCTGATCTACAATAGATCGGACTAACGCAATGAAATTTAATGGATTCAACGGAAATAAAAAAGTCCTAAAAATTTACCTTTTTTTGATTTTTGATCGACCACTGTTGGAAAATGGTAAATAGTAATAATATATTTCAACGCATTCGGGATTGCTTCAGATCACAAGATGTATCATCCACTGGTGCACCTATCTTTGCCTTTGTCTATTCTTTCCCTTTTTGTGACACAGCCAAGAGGCTCCATAACAATGGAAAGAAGGGTACATACCCAGCAGATTTCTGTGACAGTACAAAATATAGCGCCCCTAACCGCTTGTTACCATGTTACCATGTATACCATTCGGATAATGGTAGAAACATCTTTGGTTATCTTAAACCCAATAATGTCTCTTTACTGCAAAGAAACCTTAAATGGATCTTGCAAGTCTTGGGAGGTACTGCATTGAATTAGCGGTCGAGCCTCAGGTCCCTCTTGGCTGAATTGATTGCTAAAACCTAAGTAACAACTGGGATTTACTGAACAAATTGTTTTAACACATTCTGAGGTAAAGTAATCCTTTTAAAACCGAAAATAATGGCAACCTTTCCTTTACTCATGTAGACATGTACATGTAAACTAAACCTCACTTTGCATGCTGGTATTCCAAAATCCACAACTTAGAATTCTGAGAACGCAAGATTGTAAAGATATGATCGAAATCAGATTAGGTAAGACTTTTTTATTAGTTGGATTACGTATGCTCGAAAGATATCGTGGGAAGCGGCTACAATGCAAAAAATAAAAGCAAAATCTTAACCTTCGCAACATACTTTTAAATTGCTAACTTGATCGAGCCAAATCACTGACTTAGAAATCTACTGATATCAAACGTCTGCATGAATAAACTCAGAAATCATTATCAATGCCGCTGAGCAGATTAGAGTAAAAACGTAATTAAATGAGATGTTATGTACAACAAACAAGTTCTGAATAAAATAACTTACAGGTTAATAGACTATTTAAAATTCTAAATTGAGTCTGTCATTTATTCATAGTTTCTAAATGAGGTCAATGGATGGATGCTGAAGTTTGTCCAATATATCAGTAATCCTGTAGAGTCCCGAAGCAGACTGTCAAATAGACTTGTACATACTTGTACATACAAAGTCATGAGTATTTAATTGTTGCTGCAATTTACTAACGCAGCGTTGATAGACTGCATTTAGGTTAATGAGAGTTGATGGTAAGATACAACTCCCGATGGTCATTATAAAAAAAGGCATTTTCACTATTGTTTTCGTTTCCTATAACAGTTAAATTTAATGTCCACCATTCCAGCAAAGATGCAAGGAACTAAGTTCAGCCAATCTAGCAACATGAACTACGACGGTAAATAGCAGAATTTATTCATGGGCAGAGGATGAAATGTTTGGTTTCAGAACAATAGGCGCTTTTTCCTGAGTCAAAGACACAGCACGGAATCCTATTGACGCAAAATGAAATCCATTTCAGGAGCTGCACCGAGTTTTCTTTGGTTTTTTTTCTCGGAAATTGCACAGAAAATATTCTCATTTTCGTAATGGTTGTTGTGTGTTGAGGGCGGTTTCCACACAGAGTGTAACAAACGTGTTCCTGCTAAAAGAACATGCCACTGTATGTGTTAAGACTCTGGTAATGAACGATATTGATCACTTTACACTTTCCCATAATAGTAACACGTTTGCGGTCGTGTCTGGCAATATCCTGGTAACGATTTATTTACACTTGCACCGAACCCTCTAAAGTAGATCAAATCAACCTCTGTCGAGGCCCAACTTTCATCAAAGACGACAAAAATGCTATGCGATGCTTTAATGCTTTCAAATGAGATAATTTTACCTTGATGCGTTGAAGCACTATGGCCGACGGAAAATCGAAAATGTTCAATTTTACGCGAAATATCCAGACGAAATGCCGGCTTTAATTTTACCTTTTTGCAAGATTATTGGTCATATTACATATTATTATACATAACAATCCATTCCAGCCAGCAGCAGATCCAAGTGCTGGATGATGGACCCTGGTAACAAGACTATGAACATGTGAATAACTGACTGAAGAACATCTGCTACAAAGTGCCACTGGCCATTTTGACTGCACAAAAGAAATATATTATAAATAAGATTTCAGTTAATAAAATAGCAGTGAGTACAATAGATATATACCCAACAAAATCCCTGAAGGACAGATCGTTTTTATTTTATAACTATTGGAGGAACATACCAGGCCAACGTCGGAACACATTGTCCTGCTAATGTACAAAGTGTAAACACATTGGCGTGGAATAATATGGGTCACGGAAACGCCACTAGCTGCTCTGTGAACAACCGGAAAATAAGAAACATTGCTGAAATTCTATTGATTTTATTCAAAAGTACAATCGGAAACTACAAATTCCAATGTCTAAAAGAATCGGAATTCCGGTTTAATACTGGAAAAGTCACATATCTTAGTGTCACAACACGGAACAATATATTCAGGACATTCGATGCGGATTAGTCAAGGAGCAATAACCTGAACTCTCCCTCCGCAGATGTCAACCTGGATGGACATAAGGCCAGATTTTTCTTATTAGTTGGATTACGTTTCCCGCCGCTCCCAGAAATCAAGAATTGTAAAAAAAGTTTAATCTGACCCCAAATACCATGAAATTATAACTTTCAGTCGTTCAGAAAAATTGTGTTTTGATTTCATGAATTTTAATCAAAAATACAAAAATGTACAGCAAAGCATATTTTTATTTTTTCCCGATCGCCGCTCTCCAAAATGTTCTCCATTGATACGTAATCCAACAAATACAAAAGGTCTGGCCTAATGGCGAGTAGTGGGACTCATCACGATATCAGATGTGAAGCAGCCCAGATTACTTACTTCACAATATTCATCACTTTACCTTAAATGTCCTGCGATGGCCTTTTATAGCCACATTCACTAGAATGGTGATCTAAATTTTTCGGGTCAAGGCAATGTTCTAAATCAGGTATCCGCTACTTCAAAGCGCATTCTTAATTAGAAACATCTGCAGAGAATCAATTGTTATTTCTGAGTGCACTTTCTGTTTCAGTGGCATCTTCTACTAATGTGCACAGTGGTGATGGTTGATATCTATATCTGGAAAGAAAGATGTCACAAATTGCGGAAATTGTTAGCTATTTCCTGATATGCCGCCATTATCGAGAGTTCATTCTGTATGTATTAAACATTATTGTTCCATAATATCCTGCACCTCATCTTCCTAGTGTTACCCGCGGTAAGTTAACGTAAGTTTGTCCCCTGATCTTACTGCGGAGTATGAGACATAATTACCACCGATATCCCTAAAATGAAACTCAATTGTAGTTATTT
>JBCAUI010546181.1:0-10586 GCA_038406195.1 Haplosyllis anthogorgicola
TACATTATGACATCACAGAAACAGACTTTTGTGTAATGACAACATTTGGCACCAAATTGCCCCAAATGGCACCAAAATGATAATTTGGTTAAGTGCAGTCAATTTTCAACCTGTGACATAAATAAGGCCACTTAAAAGTCAAGGTCAATTGTGAGTCAAATTTGTATTTTCTTGTAATCTCTTGTATCTTCTAATTTGTAGGACATTTTAATGACTAATTGTGAAGCCTGTAGTAGGCCTTGTTTTTACCTGATAATTTTTAAATTTCGGGGAACATTTTAACCAATATTAGAGTATTTTTTCCTTAGTACAAGTCTCTAGAAAATGGTAATTTACAACAGATGATTTGATTTGATTACAAATATGTCCTTTCGTGTTAGAAATATATTAATTCACAGTGCATAGTGTGTTCCCGACTGACCGCAAAAAGACAACCTCACCATTTAGTATCAAAGTGTTTAATGTCACTTACCTAGTTGGGTCTTTCTCATTTGAAAACTTATTTTTGATTGTTAAAACATTTGCACCAAATGAATAGCTAAGTGTCACCTGCAAAAAGAAACATGTCTTTAGCACTTGGCCAACACTTGAAATTTATTCTATTTTTCCAACAGAACAATTAAATTTTCCGCTGAGTTATTCTCTCGAATAAAATCGCAAAGTGCATTTCTATTATTTCCGAAATATGAACGCGATGCAAATTAGAAAATATTTCATGGTGGGTTTGGACAAGATACATGCTACAGACTACAGAAGAACTATTTGATTTGAAACCTTTTAAAGCAATCTGGATGAGTTTAAAAATTAATGTCGTAACTAATCGAAGGAAATAAGGTTCTGTATCCTCAATTTAACGGTCAGTTGAAACAAATAATATCTCAGAAATAAAGTTATAATTCTTATGAAGATAGGTTTAATTTGCGATCGCGATATTCACCTCGTGATAGAATCATGACTCTGATCCTAAAGCATTAAAGTATTCAACCTAAAGTATTCAACCGTTTGCAATTTTAGCAGATATTGTGTTGCTGTAAACTAACCTACTAACTCAATATTGCAAAACATATTTCACACATAAATTGTTTACTAAAATTTTATTACTCTCTGTATTTAAATACAGTGTAAGGATAGTGAAAAAAAATAATGATCAATTTTTTTTTAAAATGCTTTCAAAGAAATATATTCAATATTATGACTCTACAGTTTTACGGTCGCATTCTTTAACTAAAACTGAGTGCAACTGTAAAACTTTGGAGCCTTGGTATTGCATATTTTTCTTTAAAAGTGTTTTATATTTGTTTCCAAAATCTTACTGATGACAACATGGAGTCTATGGAACTTTCGCTTAGTCATTCGATATTTTCGATATTCGTTTGTGTCATTATTGCATAACATTATCGATACCCTGAATACCTTGTGAAGATATGTATCGATGTTACTGTAGTGCAAACCTGGTCTTTAAGAGGCATGTTATACGGAATTGTCCACATTCCTTCCAGATGTGAGTGAAACTCTGGTATTATGGTAAGACTTGTGTTTAAAAGATGATCTTAAATTGAAAAAAGTATATGGTAAATTGAATTCTTTGCAGCATATTTTTAGAAAATTCAGTGTTTAAATGCTCGCGTCCCCATCTCCTGAAATGATAATCAGTTTCTGTTTGTGCATAAACGGGGTAATATATCATTTAATTCGGCAGATGCAGATGTCGTATAAATTAAGCAAGTCCAGTTAATGTTGAAAAAAGTAAATAGATGGCATAGAGGTAAATGTACCTTGATCCGGCCTTTTTGCAAAAGCATGAAATGAAGACTATTTCAGCCTCCGAAAATAACTACATTTTAAGTAGAAAAATACACCAGGGAAATCTGATTATGTGCACTATAACTAATTTTCCCTGGACAATTTTAAACAGCTACACAGTAGCTGTGATCCTGTTCCGAAATTTTTTCTCATTATTCAAAATTTCTGTTAAGTAAAATCTGCATTTGGCGTATCATCCATTGGGCGAACCTACTGCCGGGGATATTACGGGTTACGCACGTAAGCTCCGCCCCTTACACCCCCTAGCTAGCAGCCACAGCTAAGTGGAGAGGGCATTAGAGCCCAGGAGGCCTTAGAGATAACACCTACTAAGCAGTACGTAGCAGACTAGACAGCCAGTAACACGCAACCTAGGCTTAGCTACTTACTACATGGAGGTCCTACCGAGATACTTACTACACTACTGTCATCCACGTACGGGCACGTGAATAACGGGTATTTCGCGAGATACAGATTTTACTGTACATTAAAAACTAAGGTAAAGAGATTGAATTAATTTTTCTTACTAATTTTACAGAGGATGAAATAGTCTTAACTTTATCTCTATGCTAACCACCTCGAGCGTTGATATATATCTATGACATCTATTAATTGTTTTAACATAATTAGACATCAATTCAATTAGACATTGTCACCATCTGCCTTATTTACCCATAAACATTTACATGCTGCACATGGAGACCCTTAAAGAGGTCTAACATTACCTGTGAGGTATCCAATAGCCATATCATCAGCGATGCTAGCGTCGTGACAGATTTTCATTATGAAGCTGAAAACCAAATGTCGAACAAAAAGTAAGGGAAATTCTTTGTAGAAACATTACGAGCAATTCCTATTGGTCACGTATTCTAGGGTATTTAAGGTATTGTATTATAGTTATAACTTTCTCGCAATGAAACTTAGTAACGTAGGACTAAAATGATTTTAATTTTTAGTATTATTAGCCTGAAATAACCAAACAATGGGAGTTCAAAGAATTAATATAGTACAATACCACGTCTGATCTGTAATGCAACTGACTCCTGTAGCAGAAGTATAATAATTGTGAATGATATAAATTTCAGGGCAGTGTTTCAAACTCCCCTCTGTTAATTTAATATGATGGAGATGTAAGATTTACACTCACTGCTTCATGTGCGGTTTCATTCTGTCTCCTAAGGCTCGACTTACGCAGTATCCAGCACCCCCGGTCGGGAACAAAAACTTAACTACTTTCTGATAAAAAGTGTATAAAATAAGTATTAAATAAATATTTTTACTGTACAAAATGACAATGCTGCCCTTTTGAGAAAATACTGCCATCTTTGTTACTCATCTGTTGAGATATCACAGGATTTCATCAGATACAAATGAACATCAGCTTTTTTTTAAAAAAAGTTCAAAATCAAGTATTTCTTTGATCTTGTGCATAAAAGAGATACTGATACTCAGGAAAGATGAAAATTCTTTGTAGAATCCATCTAAATAGTCTCAATTAAGCATTTTAAAAATAAATGCATTACATATACAATAAAACTGTATATGGACTATTTTTTCAAAAAAAAGTGTTACGTAGATTCAGATCTACTATTATGTTAGCTGCAATTGGATGTAAATAAAATGCATTTTTACCTACCATTTTTAACCTACCCTCTCCTGGTCACATGATCGCATTCAGGCAATGACAATGCTTATATATCTTTAACCTGCATTTATTAACCTACCTTTCCTAAGCTACCCTCTTCTACTGATCAATAACCTACAGAATTGCTTATTTCAGTACAGAGATGGTTGGTGATCTATTCTAGACCACAGGTGTCCGTCTGGGATAGATTATGTGAGTTAAACGTGGTAGAGCAGTTAACTGAACAATCATAACTCTTAACACATTCTGGATTGCCATTAAAACTTACTGAGTTTACAATCCTACGAACTTGATGGTTGAGAGAAGGTTTCCCAAGTATAACAGAATCATTGTAGTTATATTTGCCGAGTAGTATAAGTAATCTGGGTACATTGAGATAGTTGTCGTCGTCCACATGACACCACCACCTGGGAAATATAAAATTAAATAGACCCAGAAATTCCAAGAAATAAACATTCCAGCAAATTTGCACAAAAAATTTCTATCCTTTAAGTCAAGCAGAAATTCATTCCCCTGGAAATATGTATCTCTTTCAGTTTACAAAATATTCGAGTTTACTTCAAATTTTAGAATGTACAGGTTCCTGTACAAATTTTATGAAAATGCATTTACACTTGAAACAGTTCTTTAAAATTCTCGACAAGGTTTTGGTTTGGGCAGAAAAACTCTTAGCAATGACAGATGGCAACATTGTATATCAATGTCAATTATTCAAATGGAAATAACATCAATCTATTTGATTGAATCTTGAAACCTTATGTGCAAGCCTCAATAGCTCAGTCAAGAGAGCATCTGTCTGTGGACTGAAAGGCACCTGGTTCAAATCCATCAAATCGAATGAATTATCAAGGATCTGTGGTGCCGAAAATAACATAGCATAAAATAATGTATCTATTCCCGGACAGGGTAGAGACGTTGGGCAGTGTTTCAGTAAATCACAGCCTCACCAGACCAAGGTGTAAAATTGGTACCAGTGAATGTTGGTGGGACAGGTTCGAGTGTGCCGGCCCTAAATGGAATGTAGGTTGCCCCTGTTCACATTACTTGAAGGTGATTGCTCACATCAAGGTTGGGTGAGATGCCTGCTGGGAAGTTAAAGATTGTAAACGGTAGTTGATGTACAATGTGTGTGAAATTGGCGGTATATCAAGAGTAAGCTAACTTTAACTTTAACTATATTGTTCGCCGAATTGTGGACTTGACGGAACTTAGGTTTTTTTACAATCATTTGAATTATATTGCACGCACAGGTGATCGGAAGTAAGTAAAGTAAAAAAATCGAACCGGGTCCCTAAAAAAACCGAACTGTTCAAAGAAATTTTTTTTTGAAATCCTGATTTCAAAGTACGGCGGGTAAGTAATCCTAGTAAGTTAAAATACATTTTAATGGACAGGAAACAAAAATTACTTTTTACTACTTCTCACAAAGCCATCGAATTCTGCTTTCGTTTTGCAGCAAAGTCCGTGTCTGAAATGTGGGTGTTCAAAATGCAATTTTATATCATTTTCTCACAAACAGTCACACGTGTTCAGTATCATTTTTACCATTCAAAATTACATGTTTTATAATCTCTGGGCTGTTACTAAGAAACACTGCATTGCTTTTATTGTTATTTATCGATGTACATGCGATACGGAAAATAAAATCTCTTTCTGTTAAAAATGTTAATGACTTTCCATTCAATAAATAAGGAGTGTTACTTTTTGCAGATATATTCTAGATAGACTAAAATACTCCCATACAGCCAACTCAGATCATGGAATTACTATGAAAAGTCTAGTGCCCGGCAACAATTAAATTTCATGCTGAGTCCATTCAATTAATTGTAAGTGCAGGTCGCTGAACTTTTGATCGTAATTTCATGATCTGACGGCTGTAAGGAAGCCTTTATGAATTTGTATTTGAGCACCTTGTTCATCCAACAATGCTGTGTGTTTACTAGTACCTGAATGTGTAATGACAAGTGTCAGTGTAATTTTAGATAAATTTAAAAAATAAAAAATAAAAAAAATCAATGGATATATTTTTTAGATAATCTGCATTGATGCAGTGTAATTTTAGGTAAATTTGCAAACGCCTTCTTTCACTTGGGACGTTTTCAGACAAATTTCCATGTTGTCAGTCAATATTTAGTTTACCTTTGAACATACCCAAAACTTACAAAACTTAGAAAAATGAATTTTACTGTGAGTGCGTTTTTCCACATTTGCTGACAATCAACTGATTTCCCAATATTTTTGTCAAATTTTCGTCATTTGAGTCTGTTATTACGTACATCTGAAAAAGTATGTACATGCATAAAACGTGAATGTAAGAAAGTGTAAAAATACTATTATTGTTAATGTCAAAACAGAGGATAAAATTCCTACCAGTTTTGGAACAATAGCACATCAAAAGCACTGTGTGAAATTCTTTTGTTCTATTTTTTCTTCTAAAAGTTTACAAAATGATAGAAATTTACATGAGTTGTGAAAGGGGTAAAGTATTTTTTTCAACATTTAGTGGACCATTTTTTTGGGCCACTCGTACACCCCTGTTCTAGACTTGGGGAGACTATGCACATTGGTTTCAAGGCCAGGGTGTAACTGAGGCTGACATACTTATTCAAGTGCGTGCTGTGATTCCCAGAGTGACTTCTGAATTTTGCATTCACTTTTATTCAGTGCAAATGTACAGAGTAAACACGTTTTAGAGGTTAGCCAACCACACTTCTTACATGTTCTTTTCCAAGCATTGGTGAACAAGGGCCGTCCGGTACTCAATCCCACAATCTTCGGATCTAACCGAAAAGGTCACGGAGGCGCTATTAGATCTGGAGGCCTCTAGTTGACGCAGACATTGGGGATGACCATCTTTTACTTTGTACATGTCAATTTTTGACCCCAGTTCAGCTGAGAGCATTGATACAATATGCATTGAAATTAATCACAATGAAAGTGTGATATTCAAAAAAGGTCTGAATGCTTTCACTGTATGACCAATCAACTGGAGCCTGTGCCCCTATGAATGGCAAACTTTGCAGACTAATTTATTCATTTCTTCCCCAGTCACTGGACAGAGAATATCGCCTTTTTCCACGACTCCAGCCTTGTATGTATAGGTGTGATCTCTCCAGTGGCTAATGTCCAAATAACCGAGCAGTTTCAAATTGCATGACAATATCTATTCTTTCATCTTTAAGTTGGCTTTTTAATCACTCTTGATCTTCATGTTTTGTTTATCTGTTGTTCATGTTTGGCCTGACACTGATAGACATATTGTAATTAACTGTTGCACTTTCAACAAAAGCTGACAATGAGGTGTGAGCACGTCAATAAACTTTAGTCATACATGGCAGCATGTCAATCAACTGCATTCACATGTGAACTAATCTACTTATGCTTTGATCAGCACTACTCATCTGTGCAGTAGGCCTGACATTTCCAATTTGACCAATCAAGTGGGTTTTAATACCTGTGAACTCCCACAAGGACTAACATTCACATACATTATCAGGCGATATTTTGAGCAAATTTTTCTCAAATAAGAGTTGAAGTCTTGTTACCTCTTTTTTTACCCAGTTGTACCAAGTGTCCAGAATTACACGAAGCCTTGTATCGTGGTTTTTCTTCGTTGTCTTCACACTTACATACAAATCCTTAACATCGAGTAAATAACGATTGTTCTAGAAATGGAGAATGTAAAAGTAAAACAGCTGTAGAAATTGCACTTTTATGATCTTTGCATGAGATGATAGAATAAATCTGCTGAGTCAGAAATTTACCCTGTTCTTATATTGTTTTCTCGTATTGTCAAATTCCATGCAACTTAAAGTTTCCTCGGAACAAAATCAACAGTTGGCCAGTTTCAATTTACGTTCATTCCCCTAACAAGTTTGCCGTTAGTGACTTTTATTTTGATGTTATTGTTGTTATTTTGTCTTCTCGTGATGTAATTCCGTGACATCATGACACAAAAATCGTATCAATTGTGTACACAAGGGTTTAGGGAGCTCCAGTAAGGTACTGTGTCTGATTTTTGTGTACAGTGGTTGCATTAAATGGATGTCGGCTCGTAAGTTTTCTAAAGTACTACATAATAAAAATCTAATACAAATCACTAATAAATGATGTTATATACGAGTTTAACATTTGATAATTTGACATACAAACCTTTTTGACTTTGTTTCCTTCCTGCCTGGCTGTTAAATTTAATTTCTTAGCAACTAAAACTTTGTCTTTCAATTTACCATCCACTGCTTTGTACAGAATAGGATTTATTCCAGACGTTAATTTAAACGTAAACAGAAATAAACTTCCCATTGAAATTACACAAAACATTACTCTCAATCGTTCCACATCTTTACCTGCCATGTGGATCGACTGATGAATCTGATATTGACAATGAGTAGATTATCGCACTACAGGTTGTGGGATGTCAAAGTGACACAATAGTCTTTTGCAATTCCATAATGCCGCCTGGAGGTTGCACTGCCACACTGAAAACATTAATTTACATTAAAACCAATTTGTACAAATTTTATTCATATTTGCTGAAAGTACAGATGACAAGATGGACCAAATGGTGCCGGTTTTCATCGCAATCAGTACTTGATTTTTAACATTTGGAAAATTGGACTTTCCCGTTAGCCCGAAGCAGATCATTAAATAACTCATTACAATTCAAAGAGAGTATAGGGCCACTATGGTGGGACTCCTGATTGGCTCTGGGCCTCTTAGCCAATCAGGAGTCCCACCATAGTGGTCCCTAATTAAAAAAGTTATATCATAGTTTTTTGGAATCACTATGGAGTAAAAAGCAGCCTGTAGTTAAGAAAACTTATTTTTATTTTTCAGAATGGTTGTCAACTATTTACATAACAACATGCCTGACATGAGAACCTACAAATGCATAGCCTTCATTAGTTGCTGGTCCTGTAGACACCTGCTGCTTCTGAATGAAAACATAAGTGAGTTTCTTTTAACATAATAATATTTTTATTTTTACAAGACATCAGTTAAAAATTATTTTAAAAACATCTAGAATATATATCTAAAATAATCAGTTATATCCCTTTTTCTCTTTAACAAGCACAGTGTATCTAAAAAAACCCACTCTTTTTTATTTTTTTTTTTACAGAATTCCCTGATTGTCATTATATCACTGATGATAGCAAATGCAGTCAATGTGAGATAATACTCTGAGGCACAGTAATCTTTGGTATCAAGATAATGTAGTACAACTTGGTATCAAATGGAGATATATAGTTTAATAAATGTAGTTTGACATAAAATATCAAAAAATGTAGTTACATTTTATAATAAAATATCATATCTGTAGTTTGCACAATACTGTTTATTAAGATCCAGTTATTAAAAATATCATATCTGTATCAATGTACAGAAACAAAAATGCAGTTACACTTTAAGGCACAATACTTTAATAAAAAAGTTTTTTTGCACAAAATCTGTATCAACATACAGTAATAAAAGAGTTTGCACAATATTCAGTTTACTGTTTTATTATTAGCACACATTTACTAAGATCCAGTTATTAAAAATATCATGTCTGTATAAATGAACAGAAAACCAAAATGCAGTTACACTTTTAAGGCATAATACTTTAAAGTTTACATAAGATCAAGTTATTAAAACTGTATTTAATATACAGTTATTAAAAAACTCTTCCAGGAAGCAGAGAGATGGAGGTACCAGAAAGAGTGAATCTGCATCATGAAGAGGAGAGGAGCTGCAGGATCAAAACTGTAACCACCCTCACCACCACTCATGGTACAGATAACAGTCTCCCTGATACCTCCATCTCTTTGCTACCTGGAAGTGAGACAGTGATGACAATCCTGGCAAGCATGATCTGCATCATGAAGAGGAGAGGAACTGCAGGATCGAAACCATAACCACCCCTCACCACTCCGCATGATACAGACCACAGTCTCCAGGCAGGATATCACCACTGTCCCAGAAGAGTTACATCATAAGTTAATATGTATAAACAGTGTTTTCTATATTTACAAGCTAAAAAAAGCATGAATGAAATGAAAAGCCAAGCACACCCATTCACCCATGGTAATGAGATGCTGCGCTGCTGCCTCCCTTGCTTGATTGTACGTGTACATGGGTAAGAAGACTTTGTTTGATCCGTCATCTATCTTTTTGTATCTTCTTGCTAGGCTTGCTGTAATATAATTATTATATTTCTTGCTAATTATAATTTCTTGTTAATTCTATTTCTTGTTAATTCTACTTCTTGCTAATTATATAAATTATTCTTACTTGTAGCTGAGAAATGAGTATTTTCACCATCCCCTCCTTCAAAGCCTCCGTTCCCGATCAAAACTACGTCTGGCTCATTCGTATTGTGGTGGATCTTTACCGGTTCCTTGAATTTCGGTCCAACAACAGTTATTGAAATGTTCCACATTTTAGCAATTGCTGACAGGGCACAGTTGTCCCCCCAAATGTTACCCCAATAAATGTTCCACACATAGCTTTCAAATTTCTCATTGTTATCCACATCTAGAGGTGCCAGTTCTTCAAATATGTAGGCATATTTGCACATGTACCATGCTATTTGTAAATTGAAATTGGAGGACATCTACATGAATGTATGTAAGGTGGTTGTAACACCTGAAGTTATGATGGGTCACAATGTGGGGCTAGAAATAACAGAGGGAATGTATCCTTTCCAAAGGACTGATATTAGAACCTATAACTTTCCACAACATTCCTATGGTGACACAATTCAAGATATATGGCAGGGAGAAGTTCTGAGTCATCTCATGATTGGCATGGTTAAATCAGAATCTTTTACTGGTAACTTTTCAAAGAATCCATTTAAATTTGAACACTTTGATGTTGGAAGTGTGGGATTTTATGTAAATGGAGAACCAACACCAAGGGAACCCTTTGAACTTGACATTGATGACTCTGGTTATCTTGAGGGTCTACTAAGTTTGTACAGGGTTTCTGGAAAACTTGCAGAAAATACAGATATAGGAATCATGAGGGATTCTTACAGGGAAGGTTACACTTTGTTAGGATTTGATGTTGATCCAACCACTTCGGCAGACTTTAGGTACATAGGTTTGGCAAAAGAAGGTCATACTCATCTCAGCATTAAGTTTAATACCTGGTTGAGGGA
>JBCAUI010546192.1:0-10586 GCA_038406195.1 Haplosyllis anthogorgicola
AATTGAATTTCATGCTGTGCTAATGCTGAGCTAATGGCAGTGGGGCGCTTAACTTTTAATAGGAATTTCATGATCTGCATTTTGGAAACGAAGAGAACAAAGGAGAAAACGAAAGAATTTCACGCTGCGCTTTTGATGCCCTATTGTTAAACTTCTGATACGAATTCTGTGTACTGAGACTGTCTCACGAAAACACTAAAACACTATTCAGATCACGAAAACTGCACCAATTCCAGAGCCTTTGGGAACAATCGGTATTCCTCCCTGACCGTCATATCCTATTGTTTTGTTTTCTTGATCTGCAATCAAATGAAATCGTAACGTCAACCGTTTCAGAAATGGTTGGTTCAGAAGGTAAAGAAGTAAGGAGCGACGCAGTCAAGGACGACACAACATGTTGTTCGTGTCTCAGAACACCAGAACAGAAGGCCACGCTGGAGGTGTACGCTACAACTTCAGATGATCCAAAACAAAACGGTGAAAACAATATCTAAAAACATTACGAATGTGTACATTTAATAAAAAAAACGTTCAATATGGTATGTGTACCGTGTGATAGAATCTCATTATTACGACAATATTATTGGAGCTTCTTTTAGCTTTTAAAAATTAAAAAAACATATATTTCCTCCAAATAGTGTTGCTTCGACTGTTGGTGCACCTGTTCAGTGAAAAGAACAATGGCCAGCTGGCTAAATTATGATCATTTTCTGTTCACGCGAAAAGCACAGTGTGCTCTTTAAGGGTCTCTATAGACAGCATGTATGTGTATAAAAGTGTATAAGGCAGATGGAGACAATGTCTAATTGAATTGACTATGGTGAAACAATCAATAGATGGCATAGACGTACATCTATATCTGACACATTTACATAGAGACAAAATGAAGACCATTTAGCCAGTTGGTACGAACTCAAATCAAGAAATTCCTACAAATTTCGGAACGTACAGAACAAAAGAGAAAACACAAGCGTTCCATGCTGTGCTTTTGATGTGATATTGTTCCAAAACAGAATAGAATTTCACGATTTGTATTCTTCTGTATTATTTGTCCAGTTCAACACTTATTACAGTATGTGGTTGTTAAAAGCATTGTTCCTTATGTGGTATAAGTAGAGTTTGTTAGTGATACTTTACAATAAATGAGTGGTTTGATTTTGAATCTGATCTTTTCCACACTTGGTTACTTAAGAACGAGGAAACGTTGAGATTGAGGTTGAGTTACAATTGAGTTGCGTCCGACAATAATACATGATAATACATACGACAGCTTTGTCAGACACATTAATCGTGAAAATGTACTAAACTAGTTGACTGGGCGACTTTCAGGTAACCAGTCTAATGTTTGTTAGTTTTTCCCCCCATTTCTTTACATTAGTTTTCTCTAAAACTACACTGTGTTAAGTGGTAAGAAATGGCCCTCATATGCATAAATATCCCTAGATCATAGTGCAAGAGTAATTTGAATGTATTTCAAACAGAAATGTTGAGTGAAGTTAAGATTTAGATCTGGCAAAATGTCAACAATAGAAAGTACAAGTGCACTATTAATTTTGTGTTTTGCATCCAACAAAGCTGTCGTCCGTATTATTGTCGGATGCAACTCAATTATAACTCAACCTCAACCTCAACCTCAACGTTTGATGAATCCTTGGTCACTTTGACTAAGCTCTTCTAGATTAACGCTGCTCAAGACAATTTGGGAGCATGTTTAGAACAAGAACATTCACAATAAACAGTAAGAAATTCTATTGTTTCCAATAAAAAAAAACCTGTTAATAAACGACAGATCCTGTTGTGTCCTATGTGCATCGTTAGCACAGCTAATTTTCTTGACCTGCAGCAAATTAAAGGAATGTTGTCCTCTGATACACGTAATGATAACATTAGAGTATTTTCTACTTTCCAAAAGAAACAAAAATCGAACATGGACCTTTAGTAGTAAATAACTGCTGGAGAAATGTGTGCACAGTACTTCACTCAGAAATTACTCCATGTACCGAATTATGTCAACCACACAAAGTATCTTAAATTTCCCCTTATGGATACATACATTTTATTCTGTTAAATGTATAAATATAACTTTGACCCATGTATCTTCCGTGACCACTTCCTACGCATTTTGGTAGAGTTAATTTTTATTGTCACAACTTGTAGAACTGTTAATTCACAGAAGCCTTCCGTTTCCCACTTTGCCGTTGGGTGTATGCGCAGGATCTTGGTAGATGGGATCCATATCTCGTCTCCTCAGGCCCGTATTTCTACCAATGGTGCTCCTCATAGAATACGAACGAACCAGATTGGCTACGGCCTCCTTCCTTTCCTAAGAACAGAAATCGAAATATAATTATTCCTTGTGCATCTTCAAACTGGCAAAGTTATCATGAGATATTGTCCAAATGTACAACCTCGGAGAATCAGTTCTTCAAGCAATTTAGGGTATCAAAAAAGTAAATGGGGGTACTCTATTGGATATTCGCGAGGTACATATTTTCAAAAATGTCATCTCACCAACACTCTATTGGTAAGATTTTATGTCATGATATGAAATTTCATCTCTCCAGCCATCCTTGGTGAGGATTGATTTTGATGAAATGTTGTCTGCTGTGATGAAATATCGTCTGCTATGCAAAGCATTGTGGGTAATTGAAATTTAAAATATTTGCAAATGCAACTGTTTCAGCATTGTTTGTATCTTAACTCTATTGCTTCAAAAAGAATCAGAATATTTATGATCAACAACTGTATTTTGGTAGGCAAGTAAAAGTGGAAAAACCAATAAAGTATTTTGTCTCAAAAATTTCCATCTCTCCAGTGCACTTTTGGTTTTCTAGGATATTTTGTTGTGAGATGAAAATTTAGACCTCGCCAAGGTTCCAAAAAGAGCACCCCCATTGCCTCGCGAGGCAGGATGTCCCCTCACCAAGGTGTTCGAGCGCGGGGAAATCCTGCCTCGCGAGGTACTAATTTTATAATTTCGACCTCGCCAGATTTCCAATAGAGTACCACCAATGACTACGTGTGAAAAGGGTTAACTCCTGTTAACTAAAGTGGGAGGCCAACTTCAAACCGAATTCCTGATCTGAGATCAACATCAGAATCATGATTCACTTGATCATGCCGACAGCTGCGAAGCTTTGAGCCAAATATTTTGATTTTCAATCCTCTTGGTAGGCGAGTAACTTCTGCGAGTGTACTGCGCTCATCTGGCCTTGGTATAGATTCCGTGGAAGTTACTACGGCACCACCCTCTCTTGGTTGACAGACGTGGTTACTTAGATAATTACCCTAATTTGAAACAAACTTCTACATTGAAATTTGGCCCATTAAAGAAATCCACCAAATACGCAGTCCATGATCCAGTGTATCTAAACCTTTTTAGTAAATACCTGCAACATGAGCTATCAATGATGATGAATAGGGGACCTCTTTGGAGCTAGGCTGATATCACATCTGCGGATCTAAGCCTAAGGGTGCGCCGGTGAAGGATGCGCCTCCTGTACGGTCCAAAATACTGGTTAGTGGGGAGGGGAGCACAGGTAATACTTGAACCACTGTTATATCTACTTATTTGGCTATTCAGTTTTTTTTGTTTGTTTATAATTTTTTTTTAAAGTTAACTTCAAATCTTCAGGTACCTCTTGAACGAGAAGCTACCTACTCGTTGCTCTCAGTCTTTCAAGGTAGATCTCATATACCTGCAAGCACTAACGGCTCACTATTTATTCTGGCTCACTGCGGGTTTCTGATAATCTCGCATGAATTAGTGAATCCTTGGTGAAAATGCTAAAAGACGAACTGCCTCCCATTTCTCTTCATGCAGATCTTGTACATTTGCCAAGGTCACCGTTTTTTGGCTCAAATACTTGTAAAGTTAGCGGATTGCCGCTAATGCTTACAAACAAATATTTACAATGTTAAAAATGAGTTTGTTCTGTTCGTAATTTAGTCTAGATTACTTTGATAGTGATAAATTTCGAAGCGATACGTAGGATACGTACAATTGAATACAATTATTCACACGTCAAAATTTCACATCTTGCTAATGCAGTTGTAATCGCTTACAAGATCCTTGGAATTATTTTGATCTCACAGACATATTTCAATAATGGTTCATACCTTTGAATGAATTTAGGGTCTGCAAAGCATTCCTGTAGTTCAGTGATCCTATTTTGATACCTCTTTAGCACTTAAATAAATACCTCTATTTAACCCTTCCGCCGCCGCGTATCGAAAACAAGGTTAAGGCTTTTCTGCCTACCTTGACTCTAGTCATCATGTAGTCAAAATACCCTTACGTGCTTACAATGACAAAACCCTTCTGCACAATGTCAATTACAACTACATGCCTCTCTCGATATATGTCATCTAAATTTGTACCATTATTTCTATATTACACTAGGAAGTGGCACCCTTATCAGTATATTTATATGTAAACTAATTACAATGTTTCTATGCAAGTTTTCTTTCTCCGAAATAGTCACCACCAGATTGTAATTACTTCAAAATAAACACACTTATTTATCAGCCATTGAAGCTGCATCTGGGCCCCACCCCCCACAACTCTGGATTACACAATCAGCTGAAAATGTGCTGCAATATGCTTTTTATCATGAGTATGTTTGAAAATATTTCCAGTATTTTGGGACCGCTGACAAATGTCAAGAGGAGTACGCAGGGATAAATTAGACATGTCACAACATAATTATTTGATAAATGAGAAAATAGAATTTCATATAAACTCCAATTTCATGAAACTGTGTATCTTGATCATTGTCACTTTCATACAAATTTAATAACTGCAAGCAGTGGTTACTGTATTGGCTGCATAGTCAAACTACATTATTCCTGTGGTCATATCCAAAGCAAACAGTGAATAAAACAAAAAAACAGAGGAAAAACCATCCCCAAAATGGAATGTATATTTGATATTTAATCATTTTATGTTAACACAATAGGGGATTGAAGAGATGTGAATAAGTTCTCTCATGAAAACGTGAGTTATAAAGTTTTGGGTCTTTATCCAAGAAAAAAAAGTGGAAGACAATTTATTGTAGTCAAATCCCCAAGATAATGTGTCTGAGTATTTTGTTACGCAAAGCAAGTATTGTAACAAAAAATAAAAGACACTTAGTAAGCAAAAAATAGAGCCAGGTAAATGCTACATTGTTGCATACAATTATATTGAAAACTGTCTTGAATTTGATAAAGGGGAGGGTGTGAAATAGGCATGTAACAGGTGCAGATCCTGGATTTGTTTTTGAAGTGGCACACAGGGGCATTTATATGGTTGGAGGGGGTGCCTTTTAATTAATATCTTCATGCAAAAAAAAAAAAAATTCATAAATAAAAAGAAATAATTTTTGGCCCTTGGAGGGTTGTGTGAAGGATGTCCCCCCTGGATCCACACATGAGGAAGAATGGAGTTGAGAACTTGAATTATACTGTTTTGTAAATTGTATATTTTGATGATTAATGATACAAAAGAACAGATTCTGAACAAGTGATGAGGACATGTCATGGAGCTAGTAATTGCCTAATCACTATCAAGTTGAAACTTGTTTCAAATAGAGTATATAATTCAAGAATTTTGGGATATGAATCAGTTAACTTTAAACTTCTTATAAAAATGTTGTGGTACATGATACTGGGAACAGTTTTACAATACTGTCAAGTTATAAGAATTGATGCCATAATTGTATACTTGTGGAAGAAATTTAAAGGGAAAAATGAACCAAAATATTAAATAATTAATGTTTAGAAATAATGTTTGATTTTTTTTGCATATTATAATCTAGAATTTTGATACTATTTATAATGTGAAGTTGTGAAAAGGATATTTATTTTGGAGTATTTACTCACAAGTTTTTGCGTAATAATCGGAAGTAGGAGAAAAGAAAGAATGAGAATATATTCAGAAGAGGAAATTCTTAATTTGTATACATGTACTGGTTGAGGTAAATTTAGATCATATATTTTTTACATGACAATTGTCTGTTGTGGCACCCAAGGCATGGACATTTACACAGTTTTAAACCAGAAATTGAACATATGACAAATGTAAAGGTAGGCAGTAAGGGAATTGTACTTTTGGTCGAAGTTTTCAAGTGGTTATTGAAATATGGGACACTATTTTTGGGACGGTAGTGTTTTTTGACTATTGTCAAATTAGGTGGCGGAAGGGTTAACATCCAGATGGCAAAATATCAGCTCTCAATAATATCGCTAGAAAACGTTTTTTTAACTCTTTTACCTCGGCAGAAATCTACAGAGTATATGTATGAGTAGGTGTTAAATCAATCAGAGACATTAGGTCTAACATATTGTTGGGAGTTTCGTAACTGACTCTCGGAACTTTGAGTAAACACGGCTTGGTGTTTTGCGCACTGAGGTTTAGCACGTTTCGGGACACGATGGGAACAACAACTGTTCTCCATATTTGTAACCATCACACACGGCTCCGATAAGATGCAAAAAAAACCCTTCCTAATACAGCACGGAATTAGCATCAATATCAGTGGTTTCTAATCATCACACACATATTGTCTCTCATTCTGAAATTTCGGTAATTTCTAATGCAGAAATTTCGGGAAACTTCTTCTGAATGGTGGACAAATGCGGGGATTCCCATGAATTCTCCGGGAAGTTCTACTAGTAATTATTTATTGCTGTTACATAAAAGGTGTAGATTTGATTGATAAATCCACAGTTACTGTCCTCATCTGGTTCTAATAAACGCTGAGTAGAATCGATCTGCAAGAACCGAACTCTTCAATAAGACGAAATACGGTAATCTGCAGAGTTCTGCACCGGTTTGACAGCTTCGCTCTTAGAGTCTAAGCTTCGAATTCCCTGGATTTTTTCGCCCGCCGACAGCAGTTGACAGACGGAGAGAACGTACCAATTGACACTACTGTCTGTGGAGAACATCTTAAGGTAACGTCACGCTGTCAATAGCTGCTGCCTCCTCATCACCGGCAATCTATTAAAACTGTACGTTCCTATCCAATAGTGATGGTGCCAAATTTAAAACATCACAATCGGTCTTCAGTTGTTCCATTGAAACGGAATTTGATTTGACTTGATTTGATTTTACACAAATCCCCACAGAACTCATTTAATCAAATAATATACACTACAATATCTTTGATGCGTTTCATTTGAAGATATATCAAAATCAATGAAAGCTAAAAGTTGACCTGATTGAATGTTTAATCTTCTAAAGTAATAAAGTTTTTATTATCTCTCTACATCGCCACTGTGATGATTTACAGCTGTAATCCTGACAGGAAAACTCACCCAACCTTGATGTGATGTGAGCCATCACCTAAACGTTCACAACATCAAGTCCAGAGCAATTGTGCCCACTCTGCGATTACTTGGTACCAATTTTATACCTTGGTATATTGAGCCATGTGACTTGGACGGCTTTTTCAATATCACCACACGGGCATCGCCGTACAAACTACCTAATGCTTTACCGACTAAGCTATACAGAATGTAAATCGAATTTTGGACAAAAAATCCGGTACAAACGAATAGGAATACCAAAACCAACCTCTACGCCACATGTACCTATCTACCCGCGGACCGACCCCTCCCACACATATCAATCAAACCAGTTACATCCTAAGCATTTCTTAAACTGCTCTGCCGTTTCTGTGTCTTTTTTTGCAGGTGATGCCGCCAGCAGATCTGCACCGAGTCACACCCGACAGACTCGTAGCTACCATTACTTACTTTGACGTAAATATGAAATCGCCTTCGATCTTCCACAAAAGTTCTATGATACTGGATGAAGAAATATTCAAGATTTAACACTTTCAATTAAATTCGTGAGCTTGTAACCAGGTTTATTAGAAGAGGCCCGCCCTTCTGCATAGAGACAAACGGACGCACGGAAAGATGATAATGGGCATTTGACCTCTGGTCTGAAATTTCTTGAGGTCATCACTTCTTAAATCATTTCGACCGGTAACAGTTTTTATGTTTCGATATCTGGTTGTTATAATCTTATTACTAAAGGTAGTCTTTGTAACCTACGTGTCCAGCTGAGGATTTCGCAATGTACGGTCACCTTATGGGAATTCCTCCATCGGGAAAACCCCTAGTCGCCGTTGGGACCCTGAGATGGCAGTTGGGTGGGAGGAAGGGGGAAGTCTACAAAGCTTAATGTCTAGTGTAAATCTATTCGTTGCTAACACTACATCCATATCTATCCTCTCCAATCTTATGAGTGTAGTGCCGGGCTAAACGCATTCACTACGTTTCCACCCACCACCATTGAAATGTTATATTCTGCGAGTCTGCTCCATAGACCTTTTTCTTCCTGTGGCATTCCTTGACGTAAGGGCTATCTGCAAACATCATAATTAACTGAGTAAGAACAAGGGGAGAGAACAGTAACTGTCGGTGTTTCCTGCTACTACACTCCATACCGTATTTACTCGAATTTCGACGGGGTGCTTCATTTAACAAAAACGTTAAGAAGTAGCTAGTTTAAGAAGTTAATTTTTGCAGTCTAAGGTACCTAGACAGTTATCTTTGATTTATGCAAGACTCGATGTGTGATGTTACTGTTTACAAAAGGTCTCGTGTTTTTTCTTTAAATCTCAATAGCAATGGCAAGCTTTCTGATCTTTTCTCTTTGACACGTTTTATAAAAGAAAACATGTTTGATATTTAGATGTACGCAGGGCTCCGCTCGAGGTGCAGACAGACAGCCCTGTTCTTCTCTCCTTTGGTTCGAGATGGACCGACTTTTCTAATTGGGACACCCCTCCTTTTTGAGACAAAATCAATTAAGTTTTTTTTCCTGATCTGACACCTACAATGTCAAGGTACCGTCAATACTGTACAAGAAAAGTTTTAACATTGATATTAAAACGTTACGTAATCGTATGATAACTCTGTGTATTCAAGGTTAATGACCTTCGTCGTGTGCAGCAATATGCACCTGGCATTTAAGGCCAGACTTTTTTACTTCTTGGATTGCGTTTCCCGCCGCTCTGCAATTCTTACAGATTTGTCTTGTAAAAGGCCGCCGAAAAAATGACGCATCAGTCTTGTCGATTTAATGGCATGCATTTAATATCTTCCAACATAGTTTTTATTTTTGTTTAATTTCAACACAATTTAACAAATAAATATGTCTGGCCTAAAAGGTCAGGATGTAGAAATCCTCCATTGCATTTTGTACCTGTTTTCTGCTGTTACGTTTTACATTGCATTTTATCGCGGTGGCACACAAATTCAAATTGATTTACAAAATACTGTTAGGTGTGATGAATTAGACTGGCTGTGTGCTGAGTGCATGCACACAAATGTCGATTCATTTTTGGATTCTGATGAAAAAAGGGGCAAGGGTGTAAAGGAATGGAAAGGGGCGTTCATAGCACTGCATACATCTATGTGCAGGGATGCATGGGAGTGTGTCGTCGCAGGGAGGGTTGAGGGAGGCAGGGCTCTTCTTGATATGAAGCACACCTTTCTAGACCACACACGTATCAGGGAAACATGGAATATGGAAATACTGGAGAACATAAAGTTCATACATGTATTCTATAATGATGTGGCAGAAGTAAAAACGTACCCGTGGAGTTTGCGGGAGGGCTGGCAGATGGTGGGCACTGGAATTCGTCCGAGGCATCCAAGCAATCCGCAACGCCGTTACAGAGTAGACTCGTGTCGGGAAGACAGGTTCGGTCCGCGCATTCAAATTCGCACCGACCTACAAGAATAAACGTTAAAAAATCTAAATAAAGCATAAGTTTCTATGTGATGATAGACACAACGTGATGGCGATTTTCCTTACCCATTACAAATTCACAATTCAAACAAATAACTGTGTCGTTGCTTTTAAAGGGGGCGCCACCCTCTCCCAGATCGATTTATTTTGCGCAAAAACCAACGTCTGATGTTTAATATCAAAGAGCAGAGTTCGGATTGTTTCCGTCCAATGACAGTCTCGCTGTTTTACAATAGACTGAAGTTCGGTATGAGGATACCTGGCCAGAACGCACACATGTACTGGTCAAATATAACTACACGTACTTGTATCGTACATTTTGACCAACTGTTATTTGACTGAAATAAACTGGAAACCGGTTATTCGGGGTAAACACTGATTTTTAACGAAGCTGGATCTGCACAGAAATTGAAATGAAAAGAAAATTGCGGATAAGATTAAGACGAATAAGACGTAACATCTGCAGGTGAGGAACCCTGACTAGTGTTGTACATGATGTGTGTTATAGGTATTCTTCTTCCGATGATCTCTTTTAGTTAGGCAGTCCCTACAGCTAGCCTCTAAATGGATATTTTTATGTACAATTACTTCAAATTCAAATCTAAAAATATCGCTCTTTTAAACAACGCATCCAAACTAAATACTGTTACATTTCAAAGGTATACATCACTGTCAATTGATATATATGTACATCATAGTATGGCTTCATAGCCAAAACGCATCACTTTAAATCCAAGTATGTTGCTTTTTAACCAAAACGTATCACTTTAAATTCATGTATGTTGCTTTTTAGCCAAAATGTGTCACTTTAAATTCATGTATGTTGCTTTTTAGCCAA
>JBCAUI010546203.1:0-10586 GCA_038406195.1 Haplosyllis anthogorgicola
CAACTTCTGACAGCAGCTCTTCCTTACTACAAGGATCACAATGCAACTATTGTTTTAGAAACTTCAAAGGAAACTTTTCTAATTTTAACCTGATCCTAACCAAGCCTATGCCCATTATTTGCATCAAATAAAGACCAAATAAAGTCCAAATCCACATATTACAGTTAGATTTATCCAGTTTATAATATCTTTGGTTCCAGATGGTTGAAATTAATGGAGATTAATTGATTTTTGTAATGAAAGCCCAAATTTACTGTATTTACAGGTGGAATAAAGTCCATTCACTATTCTATTGTGTTACAAAGGTTGCAAAGCTATGTCTCATGCAGTTGCAGATTCAGAACTGACAGAGTATCATGCCATTACACAGGAATTATCTAATTTAATGCCTCTTTTAATTAACCATGCAAAGTCCATGGGGATCAGAAAGAGCACCTAAACCATGCATTCCATTGTACTGAACATAACATAACAGATTTCATCCTATGACTTAGATCTTTGGCAAATAAGCCAAATGACACCCAGCAACATAAAAAATTAGCCAATTTAGCCTATGTTGTCCATTGTACAGCCAACATATGTCATTCTATTGTACTGTATTGTATTGGGATTGGTCTCAATTTCATGCTATGGCCAAACCAGTGGACATATGAGCAAACAACACTCCAAATAAGCACGAATAAGTGTTGTTAGTTGATGTAACAAATGGTACATTTGTTACATGATTCAAATATATTGTTCTAAATCTAACTGAATTTCATGCAATGGTTGAAATCCATGGTATGACACCTGGGATAAAGACAAATAAATGCCTTTTAGGCTATGTCATCACCTATACTTGTTGTATTGGCCAATGTATTTACATTCTATTGTAATGGAATCAGTCCGAATTTCATCCTATGGTCTCAATTATGTATGCAGGTGTGACAACACTCTGAATAAACAGAATAAATGCCTTTTAAGGCTATTTCAGCTCCTGCATCTGCAATCTATTGTATTACTTTATATTGTATTGAAACTGGTTTGAATTTCATACTATGGCCTGAATTGTGTGTGCAGATGCAAACAACACCTAAAATAAGCCAAATCAATGTCATACAAGCTATGTTGTCTATTGTTCATGTGGTATAAGATAATTCATATGATTTCTAATGTATTGGAATTAGTCTGGATTTCATGCTATGGCTTAGGTCTAATGTGAATGACATCCAGGCACTTCAGGGAGACTGTTGCAATGCCAACAATTGGCTGTATCTGTCTATTGGAACTATTTCAATTAAACCTAATAGAACAATAGATTCTATTGTGCAGGGATCTAAACAGCTAAGAAATACTATGCCATGCTTTATTTCAATTGTATTTACCTTCCCAACATCAGGAGATGGCCTATGAGGTTATTCCCATCCCCAACCACAATGGTGAACTAGCAGAGGACAATAGATTCTATTGTGCAGCAGTCTATTGTCCTTATTCAATGCCAGATTCACTGGAAATTAACAATAGATACTGTTTACAGTTGGCTACTATTGTTCCAGAAGAGATCTTTTAATTATCCACCCTTAATTTGAAATAAATTAATTTTGTTTCTATTGTTTATGATTTTTGATAATTTTAATTGCTGTCATGCAACTTCATTTCATGCTTAGAAAATATCTATATTGATATATCAATACCATACAACCACCTGACTTCATTAATTGAACAATCATTTATTTACATCATCAAACAAAACAATGATCTTCCACAATAAACAATTTGTTTAATATAATACCCTTAGTATCTACCCACATAATGTAAACATATCCATCAATTACCTCAAGTGTTGTTTGTTTTACTGATAAATATCAAGTAGAGTACCAATTGTCAAGTGCACAAGTTTATATGATCACCCTGTGAATTAGAGGCCAAGCTGTTTTAGAGAGGTGAAGTTGTTTGACAGCTCAATGCTCTCTGCCAATTTGTGGGATGGTTTTCCTTTTTCATAATGCCAATTGCAAATGATTCCCATTGTAATAATTAATCAGGAACAGCCAAATAAATGCATTTTGGATGGATCTACATGACAAAATGCTTGCACATGATGAAAATATCTTAAATTGAGCTAAAATAATTCAAATAAAATGGTTTAAATGGTCAGATTTGCTTGAAATTTGGAATTTAAGTTAGAAATAATTTACTTTAACTGAATTAATTCCAAATCCAATTTTGCTAAACAATTGGCATTAAAAGAAGATCATCCCAATTATTTAAAACACATGTCTTATTTATTCAAATACTTAGATTTGGAATATTTTAACAATTAAACCACCAAAATTTAGCCCCAGATTCAGGCTTTTAAATGCCATATCTTATGACTTAAAATTCAAAACCTTTCTATATTTTAAAATTGATAAATCATTTTGAGGTTGAAAATTTTATCTTCATTTAAACACATGTTTTTAACAATTTAAAAATGGCATTATGTTCACAAAATTATGTGTAATAAGCTAGTTCACTCCTGTTTCATTATCTTTATCCATTGTTAATTCACACCTATATTTCCTCACAAATGAGGACAATAATTATCATAAATTCATTAGATCTATTCATTTTTGCATGCTATTGACTGAAATGGTTTGGAAATAAGTGATAAATCTGGGATATATTGCCTCAAAACCACCCCTTAATTTAGCATTGCATATTGTAATTATTTACTTAAATTCTTGGAATGAAACAAGCAAATGGTTTTTTAGTACAGATATATTAAAATCCATTTTAAATACTTTAAAATACAATGTATATGTGAAATTATCACTAACCTGTACAATGCACTTGTTTACTGAATAGTCTTTTGTGAGCTAACAATGTTTCAGGAACTTATTCAATTTAGAAAACTTGCAATCAAAATAGATTCGTACTTTATGTATAAGTTTACACAGAAGACTATCAGTGGTCTTGTAGTTTGAGGGTTAGAATTAACCTGCCTCAAAATACAGCTGGCATCCAGCTTATATAGTGTGCAAAATTCTTAACTAAGCTAACTTATTTTTACCAGACTTTCAGTAGACATGTTGCATATGTACACTTGCCAAATTTAATGAATTATTTCATGGTATTAATTGCAATTTTTGTTTTTATAGTTAAATTAATCAATTTTAATATTTTTGTACACAAAATAGTTCTATGTGATGAGGTTTTACCCTGGTCAGTTTGTCATTGGTAATTCATGGGGTCATATACTTATAATAACAACACTTGACAATGATCTCAAGTGGTTTGTACCCTGTATCTGCTGCAGCTTCTTCATAATTTGATTGACATTTTAATGACAAGTACCGTCTTTAGAGAGGTTAAACTACACGGAATTTATGAATCTGTTAGAGAAATTGAACGACACGGCAATTTACGTACAACAAAATACGTTATAACATTCGTCTGCTTTAGAGCCAACCTTCTTTTCCGCAGTTTGTTTCCTATTCGTATGATAATCGATATAATTTTGAAAAGACCTACTGTAAGTTATATTCTTTGCACAGTGCATAGTATGATTTTACCGCAGTTGGGAATAATACCCGGATCATAATGAAAATATGTGTGTACATTGAACCT
The DNA here is from genome assembly GCA_038406195.1 of Haplosyllis anthogorgicola. NCBI lineage: Eukaryota > Metazoa > Annelida > Polychaeta > Phyllodocida > Syllidae > Haplosyllis > Haplosyllis anthogorgicola. Next base: position 3,589 of record JBCAUI010546203.1, read on the forward strand.
TTGGTATGTAAGTTTTTCTCCGTGACATTGCAACGAAGTTTCGTATTGATCAAACATAAACAGCGCATTCAGAGTTCTTTTGTATCAAACTTTGCAAAAGTTTTACAAGAGATGAAGGAAAGTGTAAAACAATTCATAGATTGCCAGAGTTGTGACAGATCAAAGACAGAGGTAGGTAGCATACTCAGGGGAATTCGCACGGTTCGGGAAAAATGTTCCAGACAGATCTATGTAGAAAATAAGTGAACAACGGGATGTCTAGGTAAGGATTGTAAAGCCAAGGGGTGTGCAGGATTAGGAGTCGCTGGGTGATAGACAGGCTGATTGACGTGGGTGTGAGCACACATTGGATTTATCCATCATATTTTTGCTGCTTGGGAACAGTTGGATTAGGGTTAACAGATTGCATGTTCTCTCGCTGTTTGTCTGCTTCGATACTTACAAATGGCACTCGACTGCTTGCATGTGGCTACCAATATGCCTTGGGGATTGAAAGGATGATGGGGGCTTGTTTTGCTCTAGGTATTTTCCCGAGGACAAGGAGCAACTTGTAGCCCAAGAAGTCTTCTTCAATACACCTCTCTTGTTTCAGAGGATCACAGTTCTATCTAATCCCCTGTGGTCCTGATTTGCTACTGTGTAACATCTCCATAGGTTTGTAGTTTGTTTGTAATTGTTTTGGAATTACTTGGACTGTACTGATAAATTGCCCATGCCCGACACCCGATGTCCCCACAGTTCAGAAGTCCGAAAACTAGTATTTATCTGACCAGATCTAGAATAAACAGATTTACTGTCGTTTTGCTTTGCACCCAAATTCATCAAGCTGCACTAAAGCTGTATTTCTCTGGAAGTGAACTCTTTAATCTGAGTAATTTCCAGCTGATGGTCAATGATTGGTCACTTATCCCATCTTTGCAATATTTATTTGATGGCATTGAGATGTTGTAGCTGATGAAAGTAGTAATATGTGGGAAATAGGACAAGGCAGTAATGCTATACCAGACTGTGTGTCACCCTAAATGGATTCTAATGTCTCAACTCTATGACCTTTCTAAGAGTTCTCACAAAATAGATTCAACAGCTACTCTTCAGCTAACTTGTACGGAAATATCATTTGAGATAGAATGTGGTGGCTGAATGGCACAATGTGAATTTTAAGTGCTCAGTATTTAAATAATTTGACAGGCTATGGAAATGAAAAACGCTCTAGTGATGACAATATAATTCTTCTGGAAAATAAACATGTCACTCAAGAAAAAGTTTCCCAGTGCTCCATCAGGGAAGGTGCACGTACAGAAATAGTTTCGCTGCAACTTTAAATGATGCTTATCATGCCCTGTCTGAAGAGGTATCCAAAGCAAACTTGGTTTGTTGCAGTTGAAGGGTTCTACAGCAACCCAGGCAGGGGCCCTCTCTGTGTGCTACTTACAGTACTGTGAGAAGGTCACATCTGCTGAATGTTTTGAGTTTCTCCAAACTAGGACGCAATCCATCTCCTTACCAATCCCAATCATCTTCTCAAAAGTCGCTTTAATAATTTTCCAACAAATTTGACCGAACATGGTCAGTAAATCCAATCGGCAGAAGGAAATTAATTGCGGTATTGACCAAGCCGTATGACCTGTGGCTGAGAAGCTTAGACCCCTCTCTCCCTCTAGGTCTTGTAGCTCTTTTATGAACCCGGCACGTGCATCACTAGTCCCTATACACAGCCGACATCACTGACTCCCTGTGTGAAGTAGACCTTTGCCATTTGGCAACACTCAATTATCAAATACTTGGTAGGGTGCTGCAGGTATTGAAAACCAATTTTGAATTTACAAGAGTTCATGAAAAGTAATTTGTGTAGAAGTTGCTGTGTAAAAAGCTGTAGGAAATGGAAGACTTCAACATCACAGCTCCAGGCACTAATGACAGAGAAGAAGGTAAAATTTCAAGCCAGAACTTGACAAAAATTTAGATGAGTCCTAAAATGAGTGTCATTGTACTATAGTACAGCAGCTGCCAACTTCCACCTGTAAAACCAGCGCCTAATTTTGATCTCGCGCCCATTTATTACATTATATAACATGCAATAAGTAACATTTACATGGGATTCGCTCAGAGGATAATGGCTCTGTGCTTCAGTTGAAATTTCTTTTTCAAAGAAAAGAGGAGCCTTTGAATCACACTGCCGCTGACTTTGTTTAGAGATATGAAAGAAAGATGATAAAAAGATACATTATGCTAGATCAATGTACCTTCCGTCTAAACACGCCACAGTTTGCTAGTGATGACATGCATTATATTGTGACATTGCTATGTATCTGGAGTCAAACATGGGAAAGAGAGAAAACAGTGACTCTGTCTCAGAGTTAAGGGACACGAATTTTTTTTTCTAAAGGGTGGGACAACGGGAGGTACCTAACCGAACATACATTATGTGAAAGGATGTAATTGTGAACATAATATCCCATGAAGTCACGAGACAGGAAAGGTTAACGAGCGCTTTGACTTAAAAGTAACTGCAGAGAAACAAAAAAGGAGATCGGAAAAATAGGCAGACAGACAGAGCAGACAAAAGCAAAGGCAGAGAAAGGCGAGAGAGAGAAGTGGAGTGGCACAGGCACACCCTGAGCAGTACACAGAAATCGTAGACTTTAACACGATATCTTATGGGAGCTCCCTTGTATATCCTCATGTGCACAATTGATACGATGTTTGTGTAATGATTTGTTTAGCTGTGTGACATCAAAAACATTTGACTTTACTTTAAACGCGCATATAAACTTTCTCATACTATCAAAAGTTTCATCCATCACGCTTTTGCAAAAAAGACAATGCAACTAAATTGCAAAAACGTTTAATACAACAAGGGCGTTTGTGGCTGTAAAGGGAATTACTCAGTAAAAGTACTTGTATGGATTGAACCTATTTTATATGACTTCCGTAGAAGAAAATCACTTTATTGGAAATTTGATATGTAAACGTATAGATCTTTAATGACATTTCTATGAGGACAACATCTCAAATGACTCATCTACTGATAGTTCAATGGGAATATGATGCCATAATGTAAACCGCTAGTTATAAATACTTTAGACTCTTACTGTCCAAAATACGTGTTACCTTTGGTTTTTTTGTAACTATTGACAAACTAATCGGGAATGTAAATAGCTATATTTGCTACGGGATAAAATTTGGTTTGGTAACCAATTGTCAACTACTGAATGCGAATGTATTAAAACATGTTCTTCACGTTTGAATTTCGCAGCAGAATAATTTATTAATTAAATGGTTAACGCAACGCTAGCATTCTGTGAAATACTCAGCAGGAACCCATGAAGCTAGGCACTGTATTTTAGACAGATTTACAATGCCATCACTAACCTGACTAGAAATACGGAAGTGTATGGTCAAATTATTTGTGCTTCCAACCCCGCTGTATCACAAGAAATTCTTCCAGCTGATGCAACTTTTGTGGGGTCCGAACAGCTGTTGATTCAATACGACATAATTGCAAAAAAAAACTAAGATGGACCATTAAATTTTAGTATGTAATTTTGGACTATTCTTCCACACCATCAAAATAAGATGAAAATACCAAAACAACACCATTGTAAAATAACAGCTAAGAGCAATGGAAAACAAGAGAAATAGAAGAAATATTCTGCGTGAAATTCGAACCGTCATTTCTGCATTTACCAACCCTTTGACATGTTCTCTATCACAGTCAGGCGTGTGCAGATAGATTATCAAAACAGACAAACCTTCATAAACTTGTGTCAATTTATTGGATTTCTGATTATTTGTGTCAATACATAACACAACATATTATATCTGTTCTATTGTGTCTTATTACATATTTTTTCTTATTTAAAAAATAATGTCACTTTCTTTCTCTCTTTTCTACAGACGGAGTATATAATCTCTACATAGATGGAGATGTGCATCATGTGGTAGGCCGGGCGTGGAATGCGCGCAAGCCTATACCAGGTGGAGGAGAGGTGGTGCTGGGACAGTCATCAAGAACCCCCGACACGAACAACATGTTTGAAAATCACAGTGCCTTCCTAGGAGAGATGGGGCAGGTCAACATCTGGCATAGGGTTCTCAATATTAATGAGGTGACTTCTTCATCCGTCAATTCGGCTAAACCATTGACAAGTTGAAAATGATACTAGCAGTAAAACAAGCGGGCCTTTTAGAAGTACATCAAAGGGAATGAGATTTCAACGACTGTGGAGACCAAAATACCTAACCCTCCCAGCAGGTTTATTTATTTTACCAGATGTTTCAGAGGGTGAAATTCCTATCATTTGGGACAATAGCGCATCAAAAGCACAGCGTGAAATTCTTTCGTTCTCTTCTTTGTTCTCCTAGTTTACAAAATGATAGGAATTTCACTGGCTGTTGATATAAGTTTGATACTGGTTTGTCAGTGGTTTAGCCGAACCAGCGATATCCATGCACCGGCCGTAATCAACAAGTTGATACCTCATAGTGCTTTAATTTCTTGGGCCACTGATTACTTCTATTTTGGACTTCATGTGACCCTCCCCAAAGAAAGTAGAAGGATCTCTTATGAATCAGCCGTTCGACCAGTTGAGCTGATATGTGCATTTTGCACTAACCAATATATTCTAATTATATACATAAAGACAATAGAAATGGACGAGTGTTTGAAAAGAATTTTTTTCAACAGCTTTTTTTTCATAATAACTAGTCAGCTGGTGGCTGAAAATCATTATTCATACAGCTTTGTTAAAAGCTTCTTTTTACATCATCCTCATCCCAATTGATGTAATTATTGACAATTCAACTGTTCAATAATCAATATTTCCCTTACCAAAGACTTTTGAGATAATAACATAATTTTCTGTTACTGGTAATTAAGAAGTCTTTTCTTTCTTGATTTTTTTGATGAAAATATTGATTGAAGTTAAAACTAGGTTAATACAAACGTACAAAGGAACATTTTTGACAAATTTACAAGAAAGTTTATTTTGTATGTTCTAGGTTTGGGCCTTGAAGAACGATGTACTCTTTATGCATTGTGGAGATGCAGTAGAATGGGCAGACTTCAGAACCGGTACCAGAGGTGCCATGAAGCTGAGGTGGCCCTCACTCATCATGGGTAACGCTTAATGATATTAAGTTGCAAATTACAAATACGAATTACGAATACTTTGAAAATATAAAGATTTAGTTAAAAGAAAAATTTGAAAAAATAAGCAGGTAGTAGTAAGTATGCTGTCACCATGGAAACACAGATAAAAATGGATTTTAAAAGTTCAAGTTTTAACTTTGAAGCTGTTTAAATGCCAAAGTAAGTGAGCGGTCTTCCTACTATTTATACTATTGTTCTATTGTTATGAAGACACTTATTGTGCCTTTAAGCTATCCTGCTACGTGATGATGGTTAGTACTTCTCCTTTGTTCTTTGTTGTGTATGTCCAAGGAATGTCACTAGATGGCTGAATGGTACTCTAAACCAGTGACAACAAGTTAAGATGTTTATACTAAATGTTTATTAACCATATAGATATATGTTGTATATAATCCAATACACAAAGTTTATATAATACACACTCTTAGGAAGAGCATGTATCTCCCAATAATCAAATATCCAGTCAGTACTTAACAAGCAGGAGGTTCTTTGTCCCTGTGCCCCCGGCACCACGGCTACAAAGGTCCTCTTGTTAATACAAATAAAGACTGTCAGCGACACTGCCCAATCAGTGTACCCACCCTGTCTCACAGTTGGCGTATACTATCTCTGTGTGTCCCTAAGACTCTGAGTACAGTGTTCCCAACACAGGCCAGTGAACAACACCCTGTTGACTGCCTGGAGGTCTGACTGTACTTGTATCACACCTGCTTAATGCAAGTGTGGAGTGAAGCTGCTGCTCTCCTTTATTACCCTGTCCTGCGAGCAGTGGGAGGAGTCTGACCTAAGATACTACTAGCATTTAGGCTCTCTCATATACACACCAAAATTTTGCAAGTTACAGGGGACCCTGTGCCACTATTCCAAGAAAACATTTCCTGATTTTAGTGCTGGAATTCTGCCCACCCATACTGTAATGATAACATTTTTTCTGTCGGTGTGCGAACTAGTGACTCGCCCGGTTGAAATTTCGACCTGAAATTGTCTCGGGCAACTCAAGATTTTCCCATGGTTGGCCTGCAGGGCAACTCAACATTCTTTCTTTGAGTTTTGAATTAGATGAGTGATGGGAAAATGGGAACCTTTCTTGCTGGTTTATGAGGTTGAGTACAAAATCAGGGCCACCTTGATTTGCTTCGGGTAACCTGTTCCAAACGCAAGATTGCCCTGGGATTTTTCATTACTTTGAGCACTGCATGTACTATAATGTATTTTTAATGCGCAGATTTGGGTATGGACGAAGACGACGATGAAGCAGTTCCTCTTCCAAACGTAAACGCAGCGATCCTGAAGAAGGTGATCCAGTGGTGCACGTATCACAAGGATGACCCACCCCCGCCAGAGGATGACGAGAACAAAGAGAAGCGCACAGACGACATCAGCTCCTGGGACGCAGAGTTCCTTAAAGTCGATCAGGGAACCCTCTTCGAGCTCATTCTTGTGAGTAGTGGTCTCTAGTGTTCGAACTGTTTATTTGAAAAAAAGTGTACGAGGATGCACAACTTGATTGTAAAGTAGAATCCGTCTTGGGCGGCAATCGACTTTTGGATGACCAGAATGCCATAAAAGGCAGGAATGCAGGAAGGCAGGAATCCAGTTAAACATGGATATTAAGAGTTCATGGCAGGGAAAAACTGCCTGTCTAGAGGTGACTTTTGTTTGCGTAATATCCTGCCCTCTTTCCCGCTGAATAACCAAGCGAAGTCTCCTGTCAATCTAGGGACCTACGACTGGTCTATTCTGTTTACCCGCAGCCTTGGTAACCGCAGCAGTATAAAGGTCAACCCAGCCAGTAAGCAGCCAGTGCTGCCGGGAACACACGACCACGCACATGTACATACGTTCA
>JBCAUI010546214.1:0-10585 GCA_038406195.1 Haplosyllis anthogorgicola
ACCGAACTGTACTGTCGTTGCGTTCTTTGGCCCGCCCCGCCCCGTCCCGCCCCGCCCCGCCCCGCCCCGTCCCGCCCCGCCCCGCCCCGCCCCGCCCCGCCCCGCTTTTCTATCTAAATTCCAATCGCATGTAAATCTTTTAAAAAAGCAATGTGATAATCCAACGATGATAATTCAGCTGTATTTTTTAAAACATAATTGTTGGCATAGATATTATATGAACTGTGATATTCAAAGCTTTAATAAATAAAACGTATTTGATGCTCAACATATCAAAGTCTCCAGTCTATTTCTTCTGTCATTCGCAAAAATATGTCGTCGCAGAAAACATCGGTACGTTAAGTTCCATGCAAAATTTAGGACGTAAAAATTCCGTTCCTTTAAATTTGTGATGGTAAGATGGACTTCAGAAGAGACTTGTGAGATTTCATTACATTATTACATCAAAAAAGGTAACATAATCTAGCTTGACAGTGAAATGCTTTGTGATCTGTGTTGGCCCATCAGGAAGTAATATAGCCGTACCTGGCTTTCTTTTGTTTTTCGCAATAGGTTTGTAGCATTTAATACATGGTTAACTTCCCTATGCGGAAATATATACATTCAGGAAAATATGCCTTCAATACTGAAGTGTAAAGATTGTCTGAAATTCATATCATTTAGTTTTCTCGTTGGTGTATTAAGTTTTATTGGAACATCGTTATTGCTTGGTAAAGGACTGCCAGGCTTGTCTCAATACAAAGAGGAAAGGAAATTTTCATCCAGTTCATGTAAAGTGGATGCAGTAATATTGAATGCTGGACCTGACAAATTTAAACTGAAGTGCGACGCAGATGACGTCCAAGACGACCATATCTTTCAAGTTTGTCAAAAGTTGCTGACTTCCTCACATTTCGTGGACGGCAATGTGATCGTTTTTGAGGGCAATCCACCCGACCTGTACAATTTCGAATACAGTTACGACGAAAAAGTAAGTTTTGACAATGAAGGCGGAGGGCAACTTTTCCATGGGTTTCAGATATTATAAACAACAAAGGCAATCAATCGGATTTCAATCTTTATTATTTTATTACCGCCCGCGTATGCGGGAAGGTAATGTTTTCAGTCGTGTCTGTGTGTGTGTATGTCTGTCTGTCTGTCCGTCTGTCTGTCTGTCTGCCTGTCTGTTTGTCTGTCTGTCCAGGCTATAACTTTTGAATGGCTTAACCTAGAAGCTTCATTTTTGGTATACAGATACATCTTCATACTAGGTCAAGTTTGAGTACCAAGGTCATTGGGTGAAGTTCAAGGTTACAGCAATAAAAATTGTCAACATTTCTAGGGTTTTCATCTAATATGACATGTTATAATGTTTGAGACAACTGAATGGGGCCAAGGTCAAAATATAGGTAAGGTCATTTGAAGGTCAAGCTCATTTAAAGGTCAAATTTCTAGATTTTTGTGATTTTTCATGTTTTAATAACTATTTGCATTTTAGTTACTATTTGCGTTGTAATGACTATTTGCGAAGCGGGCGGTTCTGTCTTTGATTGGAAGGCATTCTTGTTTGTTATATCATTGGCAAGATATTAAGTCGGAGCCATTTAGTTTTCAAGGCCGATCATGCTGCAATATCAACTTACGTTTTAAGGAGTTACCCGCTTCATTTAGCATGTTATCATGAAAAACAGTGCTACTCAAACTGTCATTCAAAATTTATGAATTTTTTTCAAGGCTTCCTCTTTTTCTCTTAAATGAAAACTTAAAATATGTCATTTTCTTTCATCTAGATATTCACTGTAGAAGCCTTGCACGACTTGCTATTTTACGCACGGCAAAACACAACGTTCGAGTGCTACGTTCCAGAAGGTGCATCACCAGTATTTAAAAAGACTCAAAATCTCACAAAAACCGTCAATTACTTATTTTGGCCGCTGCTTTGTCTAGTCGTGTGTTGGACATCAGTAATCGCTTGTTGCTATAAATGCTTCATCAGAAAGATAAAGGAAGCAGGTAGTCTCAGGCTGTATCAGCTCCAGTTAGCTTGTGAAGAAGGCAATGTGGACAAATTATCCAAGTATCTTGTCTCACGTCATCTTAAAACTCCATTGGATGACAAGTGCAACCTGCAGCACTTTAGGCAAAACCCAACAATTGATATCAACGACAAAAATCACAGGAAGGTCTCTAGTTTACGCTGTGCTATTTTAGGAAGGAAATACACACTGCTGTCCAAGTCTCACCTTGAATGTATTGAACTGTTGTTGATTCATGGTGCAAATGTCCAAGATGCAACATTTGCGCCCAAACCAAATTTTCCTGACGGTTTAACTGTGATAGTAATTTACTTGTACTCAAAGAAACCCCACTTTAAATGGTATGCTTTGGCTTTAACTAGAATCCTGATTGCAGCTGGATACAAAATGAACCAACAAGGCCATGAACGTCTGATTCATTTGCTCCTCACTGAAGCCGTTTGTAACGAAAAAGATCAAAATAACGAAGAAGAGTTTATGAGGACATGGGGCGCTGAAATGTTTCCACGCCAAGCTTTAGTTGATGGAATAGAAAAGCTCGATATAAATTTAAATGATCTGGAGCCTAGATACAGAGAAAGAGCAAGCGACTTTCTGGTTTTCATGACAACGCATTTAAAGGACGTGGGGACTTTACAAAACCTATGTCGAAAGAAAATAAGGGAACACTTAATGGAATTACAGCCAAACAAGAACCTTTATTTGCTTGTTACTCAAATTCCCCTGTCAGTGAATATGATTAGATATCTACTTTTCGAACTGAAACCGCCAAAGCCAAGTTACTATGATTACACCACTATATACTTTGAAGAGTCTTTTGTTTAAAAGGAGACTCGGCTTGTCACACCTAAAACGATATCATATTGTCGGTTTGTCATATTGATCTGTTTACTTAATATTGTCCGTTTGTCATATTGAACTGTTTACTTAATATATTTTCCCCCAAACAAGGGGTTAATTTATTGCAATGGTTAATGGGTATTCAACTTCGTCATCCATATTTTCTCTTACATCTATGTCTGGTCGGTCCGTGTATGAAGTGGCCAAAACGTTTTCAAGCTTATTTTCTGAACTGAAAATGGAAAAACGAGGATTCAATCACTCGTTTCATCATTTTCCCGTTTTTTGCATAATTTCTAAATGGTGCAAAATGGAAAATGGAGATTACATAACTCGTTTCATTGTTTTTCAGTTTACATCAATTCCATAGAACTAAAAATGATGGATCAAGTCTTGGTTTTCCAGTTTTTTGCGAGTATTTATTCATTTCAAGACATGAAATGAATCTATAAAACTTGAAAACATAAAACTGAAAAAATTTTGAAATTCATAATCAAATCTCTGATTTCTGTTTTGTGTCATTTCAAAGTTAGAAAAATGGAAAAACAAGGAAATGAGTTGTCGATTCTTCATTTTTCAGTTTAAAAATTATAACTTGAAAACGTTTTTGGCCACTTCATACACTGACTCTAGTCTATGTCGGCAGTTGGACTCTAATTAGGTGTACAAAATTGTTATTCCAAATGTATGAAACATGAGAAGTATTTGCAATGTAACTAACCGCCCCTAGTTTATTAAATACTGTTATGCAAAAACCAGATAAAAATTACAATTTTCGTCGTTAGTATGGCAAGCCAAAAGAAGATTTATGTCACAGTCACATTACCTTATGAACCTGTTACTCTCTCATGTGTGACGTGCCAAATAGTCTAATGTACTTATATATATATATGTGACACTAATGTTTCGTTCAACGTAAAAATCGATGTTTTGCCTTGCATCTTGCTCGATTATTCATTCAGCGCAATTTTTAAATCGGATTTCTCATTAAAAATAATCTAGCGCTGCATGGCACGGCATTTATTATATTTACGGCGTTTTCTTCGTAACTTGCCAAGTTAAACGCTGTGCTTTATCTGTGCAATTATTTAGATTAGTTAGCAAAATATCCTAGATATTATACTCAGAAATGTCCACACATATGTTATCGCGTATTTTTGTAAACGACCAAAATTGCATCGCCACGTATTTTTATGTATTTTATTTTTTATTAAGCCTCATATTGTATCAATTAGGCTTTGGGTAAACCTTGCGTGCATTTAAATCTGTGTTTATTGTTTACCACTGCTAATCATTTCGGTTTTTTTAATCCCTAAAAATATATTAATTAGCACATGGGTGGAAGGACAAAGCATATACATACTGTTGCCTAAGATTAACAGTTAACAGTTTATCATGTACATGCATGTATGAAGAACGTCCGATCTGTCAAACAAGATATATACCAGATAAATTTTCGTTTTTATTTTGTAACATAATTTATATGTTTTATATTTTTATTTAGTTTTATATCACAATTCCTCTTTACGTTTTCTGTGCCTCAGTTGCTTGTATTTTGCTTGGTTTGTATTTTCCCTCGACCGTTGTTCTGTGGAGCATTCTGAGACCAACCTCACTGGGTGGTAACTGAGTCTCGGCTGACGCCATGTGAGCTACTGCCAGATTGTCCGTGATGATGACATCACCCTCTTGCCACTGATAATATATTTTAATACGGTGTAGAATACAACGAATAAAAAGCTATTTTTCCCAAAAAATTAAATGTGTCAGTATGTTATCTGTAATCAGACCACGAAATTACTATCAAAAGTTTAGCACCCGGCAACAATTAAATTGAATGAGCCCAGCATGAAATTCAATTGTTGCGGTGCGCTACACTTTAAATACTAATTTAATGGTTTATCAATACCATGCAATTAGTTGATTTATATTTCTAATTTCCTTCCTAAGAACACTTTTAAGAACACTATAGTCCAATGTTTACATCAGTACTCTGAATGCAAGTACCCTGTCAAGCGCATGGCTAATGAACAATTGAAAGATTTGCTCTGATGTAAAAATAAAGAAAATAAAGAGAGATGATTTTCCACATTGAATCAATCTCAGGGGAAATGCCTGAAAAAGTCAGTTTGATTTTTACCTTGTGTGAATATATGAACTTTCCATTGTCCTTTTCAATCTGTTCATTAATACTTTTCTTTATTCTCTTGGTTTCCTCAGCATCCGTCCACACTTCATCCGAGGTGCCAGGATTCCTTCCGAACGTTTTAATCAGATCCATATTAAAGCATAGAACCTACAACGAAAACGAAATTTAAGTTCTTGTAATTCATTATCTTGGACATTTAAAGCTAATTTTCCATGACCGCTTTAATTATCAATGATCTGTAATTAAATTAGATATAATTTAAACCAGGACAACTCTTGATATTTCTATCAATTTGAGAACGTTTGCGAATAAAGGAATTGACCATTGTCCTCTTGATGCATTCAATGGCACAACTGATAGGATTTTCCAATTTTAAAGTTGCTCTTTAATAAAAAATTGTCAAATTATTTTCCAACTAGAATTATAATTGAAATGGACATTTTGTGTTCTGCAACAGTACCATTTCATTCCACTATTACACGTACTTGTTTCCCAGTCAATGGATGCGGATACATCAGAGGATGAACTGGAGATGCTGATGGACAAGCTGACTTGTCTTCGTCATCTACTTTCATGCCCACTGTTTTCTTAACGTCAGTGCCAATATACAGGGTGTCCCATTCTTCTCTCAGATCAGCTGGAAGGTCCTCGATCATCTCGGTTAGCGAAGCAAATACTTCAATAGAATGTGTAAGATAGCCCATGATATCTTACCCTTACAAAAACGGCATTCGTTTATTTAATGGCAGGGAAACAACTCATTCCATCATGAGATGTAATTCATTGCCTTCTATTCTTAAAATGGGATTTGTGCGGATGATTTAGAGAAATAGTTTTCGATTTACTAAATAGTCTGAATAGTTTCACTAGATATATACCTGTGTTTCCTTTCGAAGGAGTTTTGATAATGTGGTAGATTGAAGTGCTGTATGGCATTTCAAGAAAAGAACCATCAATATGCCATGATTCATTTCCAGCACCTGCAATTAAAAATCAACGAGAAATGTGCTTAACCTGTCTTTAAGTAAATGTAAAGAAATATAGCCCCTACAAAGTATACACCACATTTGTTGCCCGTCAGGTGCTGCCACAATTGTGCGACAGCGGAAAAGCTCTGTACTAAAGCATTGCAATCGTGCACACCATAGCATAAGTCTAAAATCAGGCTTAGTAGCATACACTTCGTTCCCTCCTGGTAATTTCTATTTAGTTAGAAATGTTTGAGAACAAAATGATTCTATGCCTTGTTTTTAATGTGCATCATGAAATTCTTTGTTCTAAAACTGATAGGAAATTGACGCCCTGGGGAAATTATTAATGGATCCATGTTTTTATTGCAATTCGAAAACGTACCAAGGTATCCATGTTTCGGATCATTAGAGATTCGAAAAACTCCAGGGTATTCGGTTTCAGGGTGAGGTTGAAATGGAGCAGCGATCTCTCCAAACCATTCGCTTATCTGAAACAATGTAACAGCTTGATCTGTAGCACCTGATATCTGTTTTTGCAATATATGTATAATACATCTCAGGAAATCAATGGGACCTTAAGATTTACTGTCTCCAACTATAACTTTTGGGCCCGAAAAAATGGATGAATACAGGGTGCATTTCATTCTTCAGTATTGGGCCAGAGCTCATGTATTGGAACAATATGGGTTATTTGCATTTTGAATGTGTGCACAGAAGTTTTTCCTGCAGGAGAGGATAAAGCAAATAATTTAGGTACGCACATGCTGTCCCTTATGTAGCACCCACAGCTAGCGGAGTGACACTTAACCAAATGTAAGTGGCATCTTTTGTAATAACCTTTTGTAATAATGAACAATGCGATACAGTACACAAATCTTTTTTTTTTAACTTGCGAAGGGGTTTTATTTAATTTTCTTTTCTTTCTCAAAATTCAGAGTAATTATAGTTGAACACCAGCTTTTACTTTATCATTCACATGTCGAGATGTGGCATACTACCTCTCTTCGTCGTTTTGCAGGAACGACACCTTGATCCTTGAACACTACGATGCTGTGCTCTTTAACTGCATTTATTATGTGATGCACTGCCTGAAATTGAATGACAAGAAAATGTATATACATTGCACACATGCTTATTTATTGTGTGGCATTCGTGTGTCTGGCCAATTGATCAATTGTTATGACTTTATACTGTCCTAATAACATCTCATAACTTTACATTCATCTATTTTGATTTTAAGCTCTAACCGTGCCATAACTTAATTGGCATGCAGTCCTTCTCTCGGAAAACACCTACAGGTTCACTGCAACAAATATTTCAGGTATGCCAATACTTGTATCTGACACCCTCGCTTAAGACAACAAATATTTAACGTTACAAAACGGACTTTTCTCACGATTGTTTCGTATTTTAAAAGCAAAGCATAGAACTTCTTCTTCCACCGCCCCACAATTGTGGCATGCAGCACCTCAAGGCAATACAAGCTACACTTCGTTCCCTATCTAGCTTAACTCGTAACAGTATGCGAAGCCTACCTGTGGGGAAACGTTGTCCTTCAAATTTATGCCATAAATTTCAATACCAATTGGCAGATGCTTGATTTCGTAGCTGGACGAAAACTGCACGAAAGTCCATGTCAATAAAATTATTGATTGTATTGTAAGCATATTACTTAGTCTACAATTTAAATTTTTAAATCTAAAAATATTTCAATGTCTCATGTTAGTAATAACATTAGCAGATTAACAATCCGCCTGTAGTAATAAGTATATCACCTGATCTTAAGTCATTTATAGTTACAGTGTATTTGTTGCTGATCCTGATTTTAACAAAGATAAGATAAACTGATGGCCTGGTAACATCATGACCTTACTCAGTACGAATCTCTAAAAGTTCCAGCTTGAGAGTCAAACTTGTTTGTTATTTCATCTATGAATTTTGCATGTACATTGCAACAAGACTTTAAAGCAACAAAGGCTAGGAAAGTGCGATTTCTGAATAATTTCTGGTATTTAGTCATCGACTAGCCACAGAAAGACAATAAAAAACTCCAACAAATGGTAACGAAATGTCAATTAATGTTGTCGAATCAATTTGATTCTTATAGATTCTTTTTGAGAAATAATTTGAATTTACATTCCCTGAAGGGACATCTTTCATTTCTAACCACGACTGTTCCTTCATGTGTGCGCATACTTTAACCGCGAAATTCAAATGAAAAACCTTTTCATTATTGCATGGGCAAAGACCTCCATGAGATGAAGGTGGCACTTGTGTCACAGTTACCGGGGAGTCGCCGAGACAATAGAAGTTACCAGGCACTTGTATAAAGTTGCCGACGGGGTCACCGACGCATTTTAGGGGTCCGCGGGCCATTTGCGGCAATACATTTGCAGAACCCACTTGTTTGCAGTGAACCGGTGACGACACTGATGACACCTCCTCAGGTCGGTGACCCAACTGGTAACCGTGCGAAACAAGTGCCACCGAAGATTTTCCAAAATGTGGTCTTCGGGTCACTTCCGGAAACCACTGATGACTTAAGTCATTGCTAACCAGAACTTTGCCAATCTACACTGCTGCCAATCGACACTGCTGAAGGCACTTTGCTGTCTCGGCTAGGGGGTTGAGGACCGTGCTGCACAAGTGCTACCACGGGCAATTCATGTCGTATTTAGTCCTTTACTAATCTATAGAAGTCAGACCAAAGGAACAACATACCCAAGAAAAGTATTTGTATTTGGAGGTATTTGTTCTTTTTGTACGGAAACTTGTTCAAATGTGAAACGCCAAACATTTAAATTGCCTGTGGTGCTACCTTTGAGAAATTTAAGTTATCAGATGTTTCGTTTTGTCAAGCAATTACAGAAGAAAGGTTAGTTTCATTTTAAATACACAATCCATGTATGATCCTTAAAATGGAGGAAAGTAGTTGATTTGATACGATTATTTGGGTTGGACAAGGTCAGTGCAGGTCACGGGCAATACATGTGTGTGGAGTTGTTGGTCAAAAATTCGACAAACTCAACAACAGCAAAAAGCAAATGCTTTTGTGAGTTGTTCCTTTGGTTTGACTTCCATTGATTAATAAAAGATTGAACACAACATGAATTGCCCGTGGTACAGGTTCCATCAACCATGTTTATGGTGTAGTAGACCTGTACGTACCGGGTTTCTACGTTCGTAAGACCTGGTCTTACAGGTGTGAAATTTATATATTTTGTACTCTGCCTCCTAACAATTGTCGCGCAACTTGGAAGGAAGGTGGTGGTTGTGGAGGGGGAGGAGGAGGGAGTTGAGTGCCATCAAAGTTAAAGTTGTATCAACTTTTCCCGTCCTGACATTGGTGACATTTCTTTCTCATTTTCAGATAGCGCCAACATTTGCCTCTGCATTATTTTTCACCACGTGGCGCAGGCGTTTACTCCACTCTTGCACCCTCTACAACTCAATTATTTTTAAGTTTTCGTATTTAATTTCCTTCGACATTTCTTTCACTGTGTGCCAATATATACAGCAGTTGTTCCCAAAGGAACATGAAGACTTGTTTGTATTGTTTTCATTCCCATTCGCAAGACTTAACATCTCACTTGCAATACCATGCAATACCATCTGTCTTTTATTTAGCCACTTGTCTGTAAATCATGCAATAGTTTACTGCATTGCCATTGTGGAAATGACGAGTTCAGTGCGGCCCCGCTTGTTTTAATTACGCACTGTCATTCCATTCATTGTAAGGGTCTCAGATTTTTATCGATAATCAATTATCGACAAAATAATTTTATCGATAAATTAATTGTAGCCAAATTTCATATTCGATTATTGAATCTTGGTAAAGTAGTACTGAATGTGGATACACTACTTGCTATTTCATGTAAAATCAAAAAATTAAAGGAAGAAAGTGACAAGACCTTACAGATAATTGGTGAAGCTACTTCACAACAAAGAATTATATTTCTCTGTGGAGTAGTTCTTTTAGTTTAAATATTGATAATTATAAATGTAAGGAAATTACCAAATAAATGCCTTGCTTGTTTGTCATCATTTACAAATTGATAATCGATTTTTATCGATAAATATCGATGATAAAATTTTATCGATTAAGACCCCTAATTCATGGGATCGCATGTTTCCCGGAGAAAAAGATGCATTTGATGCACAAATTTCAAAGAAAAGCAAGGCGTTTAACAGAAAATCCTGTTACCATTGGAAAGAGTGTCGTGTTTGATTTACCTTCGGAATCCTGAAAGAGGGTTTTACTTAATTTTTACTGAAGGTAATGTAATGGAATGACGGGATGTCATTCATTTAAGAACAATTGTCTTACAGCGATTTTTCTCTTGTACAACCGCTTCTTCATCCCTGGTCATAAGAGGCAGGTGGCCGTAGAATAAAGAGACGTATCGTACGGTTAATACTTTTGTTGCTGAAAAGATCAGCCTTGAACGGTCTAACCCTTATTTGCAAACATTAATGTCGCGAAGTGACTTTTTCCTTTAAAAATAGATAGTAAAGGGTTAACTTCACAATCCATATTGGAATAACATTAAGGCATTGATTTGTTCCCGGATCATTCTATTTTCATATAAAAAGTCTTAAATCGACATAAA
>JBCAUI010546225.1:0-10585 GCA_038406195.1 Haplosyllis anthogorgicola
GGGTGGGGATCGAACCCACGACCTCCGGGTTACATGACCGGTGCTCTTACCAGCTGAGCTACCGGGACCTCACACCCCCTCAGCACAATCGAAGCACTGTGATGAGAATATATAGTTGTAACAAGAATAATGTAGGTGTATATTGTGCTAATTCCCTGTAGTCCTTATTATTTATATCAAGTTTCCGATCCAAAGTTCATAACATACTGTTACAATTGTGTATTATGCAGACTGACGCGGGGGAATATTAGCCAGTTGTTTGTCGTGTCCTATACTCTGTGGTATTCTATATTAACACTAAATACGTCACTTCTTAACGGATAATGAACTACGGTTTGGGAAAAGCGCGCTTAATGTCAGTGATGAGATTTGTTATGAACCAGAAGGATACATTTATCACAGAAATAATCCCGCGATTAATTGGTGTAAATATGCAAGTGGCAAAACAATAAAAATAAAACTTCCACAAAACCAGGCATGAGACTACTTAATGTTGTAGTTTGTAGTCATTTCCTGTTCTGATGAATTAATTTGATAGTAAATTTCATTATTCATCTCAGGGTCGAGCCTGTTGGTGCGAACTAATGACGAATTCTTGCGATGTTATATTGACATGTTGCCATGATTTATTTCAATATAAATCTTAACGTTATTGATATTGCTTAGATACAAAGACAAATGATTAGACAATAAATAGTTCCTTGTACAAACAGGCAATGGCCTACCGCAGTCTGATAATCTTGTGCAACATGATTTTCGACACACAAAACAGGCTGGCCCTTTTTCCGACCTCGTTGATTAAGAAATTAAAATTCCGCTCAAACATTTTCATTAGTGCTTCCATTACAGGCATCTCTGATCGCATCAAGAGAAAAGCTTAAATATTGTTCCGCAAGAACTTCACAAAATTTTGCAATGTGACAATAAAAAGAACAGTGGTTTGAAAACTTTAATTTCTCAAAGTTATTTTACCGTTTGGAGTTCTGCTTCACTACTACTAAATTTAAAATGTAAGATTGCATTACAAGTCACTTCCGCTGGAACAAAATTAAAAACGAGTTCCAGATCACAAGTATTTATACAGGAATTCCAGGTCTTTATCTTGTATATTATTGTTCCAGATTATACCCCAGTTGAGAACAGAAGTGAACGAATAATCCCATTTTATTTCCCTGTACGAATTATTCACCAATGAAGCCAATGTAGTTCCTACTAAAAACGATTTCAAAACAGATGATTTCTTACTTTGGAGTCATCGTATTTATAAAACTGTAGCACAGATTATTTTAAATGTATTTCTAGAACCATATACATTACGTTTTCATGTGGTTTAGCTGCCAGCAAAAGCAATCCCTTTGTTATCTATAATCTGCAGACTATACGTGAAGTACAGTCAGCATCTAACGTAAACAATGACCAATACTTTACGGTTGGAAATGTTGATCGCCTGTCAGTACTGTTTGTAGAAATAGATCATCTGGAGCGCAAGCGGTATTTTTGAGTTGTAAATCTGAACCAGGTGAAGTGAGCTTATTTTGGTCAATGGCAAAAGACGTGAAAATCTGAAGATCTGAAAGTATTGGCGAAATTAGTGTGGCAAACTCCTTACCTTCAGCAAACGGTAAATACAGACTGCGGTCACCTGGAAAGTATTGGGTATGCAGGAAACTTCTTTAGAGTGGATTTTTCTTTTTATTAGACGTGACAGACAAATCTCCTTAGTTTAACATCACAGTAATGGAGTTTCTATAAATCACAATTAAGTAGATGATAACTGCAAATAAGGACAGATTAGATTGGACTTGTTGGCAGCACAGTTGGCCAAAATTTTGTTCAACATGTCGGGGTGTCATGGAAAACATGTCCATCCGTTTACATTTGTTAAGATCATTTACGCTCACAAATAGTGTTGAAATTATCATGTAGAAAACCTTTAAAAAGAGATGCGACATCATGGAACCAATTCTCAGTATCAGGTCATGAAAGGCATTTTTGGTGAAATGTTCAGATCACATTTACTGCCTGCTGCCTGCTGCAAGATTTATATCGTCATAGAGAATTCATCACAGAAGAATGGATATTCGCCGAAACTTTGCGTGCCTGATAGAAATTATGATTCTGACTTACTTTAAAAGTAAACATGGAAACATGTAATATTATTTAATACAAGTCGGAAGCTTCATTGACATACTGCTTAAATTATTTTCAATTATAATTGAGGTAAATTGCTGGGTATGCGCCAAAAGTTTTTTATCTCTTTATCATTTCAATACAATATGTCTAACTTATAATTTGACACAATTTCAAACTATGATAACATATTTCGGAAGTGTTGTTTACATATTTTCCTTGTGTTACTTTCCTCGGGTAAAGTAAATTAATTCTCTCCCTCTGACTTTCATTTAAAACACCTAATATCAACCCTTTTTGTATATTATTTGATAAATTGATTTCAGATCATGAAGTTACTACAAAAAAATTAGCTCCCCACAAAAGTTTAATTAAATGAGCTCAGCATGAAATGCAATTGCTGCGGGGCGCTGAACTTTTAATAGTAATTTCATGATCTGGCTTACATTTTTCAACAGAATAAAATATTACATGTAAACAAAACTTCCAAATTTTTAATATTTAATAATAAGATAAAAGATTCAATTCTACAATCGAAACCGTATACATAACAATTGTTAAAGCAGACTTCAAAGTGTTTTACATGATAAGACTGCGAGAGAAAAAAAAGTAGTACACATTGATCGCCTTCACTTCCAAATCCCGCGCTAACACTAAAATCTATGTGCAGCAGAACTCTCCAAATTGAGTACAATTGGTGAACATGAGAATAGTTATGCACCAATCAGTTTTCATCTGAACTGATACATGAACGTACATATTGCGTGTAAAGGTATTCAGGATAGGATTTCGGTCATTTATTGACCCAATTCTGTCTACGGATTTCGTCCAATGTGATGTGTCAAGATACTTGACATTCCATTGAAACTTGGATGACGTATCCTCATTTATACCTTATCAGTGAGTGGGACAGTAAAAGCTGGGCGGGCAGTAAGAAAATCAGTGTCCATCAAGCTCAATGCTTAAATCAAACTATCCTTCAACAACCTAAAAAAGATACTATCTTTTCTTGTAATTTATGTAAAATAAAACTCAAGGTTGTTCCATTACGGGATTTACTTATCACAAGTTAGTAAGTAAAAACACGAAAATATTAAACTGAAATAACTTAAACTAGGGTTTTGAACTGTCGTAGATTTATAGATATATCTAGATGGATTGAAGACACCCAGATAACTTGAAAAGGTTGGAAATATCTAGATAAAACAGATAGCTGCAATTACATGTTAAACAATTATTAGTCAGTCAACAACTTACGATGAATAACTGGCTTAACAAAAAAATGTATTGCTTTACTGTTATTACGTAAAATTAGCTCTATAAACATAAACAACAGTTTGTGTGAGATATTTAACAAGTTTCATTTTGAATTATTGTGGTACAATGAGCTAATAAAATATTAAAAATATTACTAGACGGGAACATTATTTATTTGTTATTTATTTATTTATTAAAATTTATGGTAAATTCAATGTAGTTTGTCAGGCAGTTTTCCTTCAGGTTATATTTTACAATACCATGAAAAACATCTGGTTGAACTAGATAACAGATATCTATAAAATTTAATAGTTCAAAATCCTACTAAAAAACCCTTTATCCAGGAAATTCTATTGAACAGAAATAAATTTTAAAAAATTGGTCGGACAATGTCCTGCCAAAACTTGACAAAGCTATTCGGCGTATGCCACAAAAAGATTCAAAGATTCAGTAGATGACAAGGACATGCAGAATATTGTCATATTTTTCATTTTAGTAAAGAAAAACTATTTATGCGATAACCCATCATTTTTTAGGGTTTGAAAAGTCAGCGATTACATTTTCATCTTCCATGAAGACTTTCTATGCTTGACTCAAAATGCAGGTGCACTTTTATGCTTGCAATTTATAAGATACTGTTTGGCTGTTTTTACATTTAAATTTCCAGTATTTAAATAAGTGGCAAAATTAAGGTGACTTGAAATGCATGCAGTAATACTGCGGAAAGGAGTCTATATGAAAGAAAATATTACTAAAAAGCCATATTTGAGCTGAATCATTTCAACTCTTCCTAGATTCTGAGTACCAGCTGATTTAATGAGGCAATCAGTACCTCAAGCCCATTGAGAAGCATGGCCAATCAGTAAGGGTCATTTCTAGATAAGTAAACCTTGATTGCTTTTTTCTAAATTTTACCAAAAACTACAGCATTTCATGGTACTAATTTACATGTCATTAACTAGTGACAAATCTTCCACAGGGAAAGAAAAACTGAGTATCAAAAATAAAAATATCTACTGTCCCTTTCAGTTCCCCTTTGTTAAATTCACCTCCACCAAGTGCTATTTTTGTGCATGTTCTAATCCCCATTTTCATGTGTTTTTGTATTTCTTCAATGATTGGAAATTTGATTTTATAACCACTTCTGAGATGTCTGATATTACTAAGAACCATAATGAATAAAAAGATGTGGTATATACCACAAAATATATAGATATTCCTGACTAAAATAACACATTCATTCAGGGGGGAGGATATGCATGTACACAAGTTTCAGGGGTATACCCAGCTGTGACATCACAAGGAAAACCCACAAGCAAAGCAAAATGATTCATTCCACTTCATTGACCAGGACTGCCTTTCCATTTACCTTAAGTGAAATATTCCAGCTATTACCAAAATATATCCTGTTATCTATGCCTCCAGTTCAATTTGTCATGGAGTCCTTGTTGTCCCACATGTGTGGAAGCTCCTTAAAATACCCTTGATATGATTTTTGTCTAATGAAAGGAAAAATTTATTCTGCCTGATAATCATCCTCAAAAAACATTGATCTAAAGTGTGCTGGCAAAACTGTACCAAACTGACATTTATAATCATACTACTAACAAATTTAAGAGGCAAAAGTGTCACATTCCTGATAGGGGGGTCCATCCCCACACCTCATTCCTCAACACCTGATCCTCACCTGGGGGGTTGCACCCCCACACCTCATCCCCAACATCTGATCCTCACCTGGGGGAGTGGGGGGGGGATCAATCCCACACCTCATCCTCTCAGCCTTTCCAACATCAAAATAATGCAGTTTTCCTGTCACCAACTATGGGCCATTTTGACCCAACACATCACTTTAAATCCAACTATGGGCCATTTTGACCTAAACACATCACTTCAAATCCAACTATGGGTCTGAAGAATGAGACTCTTGGCTTCTTTATGTTTCACTTCTGATTATTGAACACAAGTCCCAATTTCTGTGCAATGTCCATCAGCTTCGTCGGGTATTCATCATGGTCCTGGTCATCTTTGCTGTGGATGAAGACATCATCATGTATCGCAAGGACACTGGGACATTGGGATATGATCTTGTCCATCCACATCTGGAAGATGTCTTGTGACATTTTCAGACTGAATGGAGGTCTGAGGAACCATTTTCTGCCCATGTGGGTGTTGAACATTGTCAGTCTGTGACTCTGGGGACAGGTGGATTGCTAGGAAGGCTTTGTTTCCATCCATTTTGGAGTAAACTTTGCTGCTGGCCAACTCATGTGCTATTTCTTCTAGCATTGGGGCCTTGTGGTTTTCCCTTATTATGGCTTTATTTAAATCCTTGGGATCCAAGCAGACTCTCAGCTTACTGTTGGACTACTTTAGGTACATCAGAAATGAGACCCAGGGTGTCGGCTCCTCTTGCGGGGCAATGATTCCTAGTGCCTACATCTCTGCTAGCTCTTTCTCAATCTCTTCTTTGTATTCGATGGGGACTTTCTGTCTTGCAAGCTGGACTGGTGTTACTGTTGGGTCAATTTTTATCTCATACTCTCCCTCCATGTCTCCGATTCTGTCAAAGGAGTTGGGGTAGTACTGCTTATGATCATCGATGTTGTTGATCATCAGGGATCCTGGCTCATGGAATATCGGGTCAAAACTGGACACATCTGGGATTTTCTGATCCTCAATGGTCTTGAAAGGACTCTGATTTCTCACATTTTCTCACACTGTCTCCCTGAATTTTGACTTACATGATCCATGCTTCTTGGGTGGGTGGATGTCACTGCCAGGGTTGTGCATACCAAGTTTGGAGTTGATATCTCCAGTAGATCCCGAGTTTTTCATGAATTTGTCTCATTTTGACGTGGTCTTGAAAGGAGTAGTACAGGTGTCGGTGGTGTATTCTTGAGGTTTTTGACTCATTCAGATGGTCTTGAAACCAGTGTCATGATCATCTGGCTCCTCTGGCGAGATGGTCTTGTAATGAACTGCAGGCAGTTTATTCGGCTGAAATAAGTGAGGGTTGTCCTCAATGGTCTTGAAAGGACCTGAATTACTCATGTTTTTCCACTTATTCTACCTTGTACTCGTCAGAATGCCATCTAACTTGCTGGGATCCTCCATCATACTGGCATCCACCTTGCCACTTTGTGACGATTTCCTGTGGCCTTTCTTCTTGCATGTAGGGCTTGAGGAGTTTTCATCTGAAATGGTCTTGAAAGAAGGTGCAAGTACAGTGTTAATGTGATGTTTAGCCTTATTTGCACAGTTCATGGTAACTAACCCAAGTTGTTGTGATGCTGCATGACTAATAAGGACTTCATTCCTTGTTTCCACAACAAAAACATTAATTGGGTATAATTTACCAGATTTTACATGTTTGCACTTGACTTGTGTCATATCGTACAATGCCAGCTGTTCATTGCCATAACTTTTGAGGATATCCCTGGTTGGATGGAGTTCACCTTCCTTCAGGTAACCTTTGTCATTGACACTTCTGGGGAACATTTTCTGAAAACAATGTAACGGGAGAATATTAGCTTCAGCACCACAGTAAACTTTTACCTCTAAGTTGTCCATATGGTCTCGATGGGGTAGTTGGACTTTGACATTGGTGATGATTTCTGTCGTTCCATCGTCTGCTGTGTCAGTGTAGATCCTTAATGATTTACCCTTGATACATCTGAATGTGTACCTGATGACCTGTTCATCTGCCTGTGGTGGCTGTTGTGACATTTCCTTGCTTTCATGGCTTGACTCATCCATGTCTGTCAGCTGGTTTGGTTGGATGGAGCATTGCTTCTGGCAGCTGTGGTGCTGTGACTTGGATTGTCGATGGCTTCTTCATCTTCAATGGGAACCTGCATGTCCATATCTCTCTTGACTGGTACTGGATCCTCTTGATGTTGACCTCAATGACAATCAACCTCTGGCTTGGGGGTGTGCTCTGCACACTGCCTGCCAATGGTTTTCACCTTCACACTTGCCACACTTCATTCTGAAGGCTGGGCACTTGTGTGGTTGGTGTTGAGTGCTACATTTGCCACATTTCCAATGGTCTTGAAAGGAATTAGATCTCGGGTTGTCATGCCATTTCTGCAGTGCATTGACCTTGGTCTCCATATAGACTGGTTCACCACTGTTGGCTTTGTGATCCTGGTATTCCTGGATGACCCTTTTGTGCAGTTTAGCCTGCTCCAGCAGCTTGTTGTACATCACGTCTCCTCAGTCCTTCTCTTTGGTGAACTTCTTCACCTCAAGTGATGGGTTGTGTGGTACAGTAGCTTGAGTTTCCTGTTTTTGATCTCAACTGCAGGGAATTTGTACTTATGAACCAATGTCTGTATCCTCACATCTAATTCTGTGGTGGTCTCTGTCAGTCCCTGTCTGAAATCAGAGAGATACTTGTTGATGTAATTCCAGAAACTTTGGGTCTTCTCAAGACTCTTTTCAATGCATCCCATACCTTCTTTCGATCCTCTGTGTCTGTATCTGGTAAGTCTATTACCTCCCATCTATGTAGACCTTCTTCTCCCATAAGTAGCATGATGTGGTTCCATTGCAGTTTCTGTTCCACCTTTGTGACTATTAGGTACATTGACATGCACTTCTTGAACATTGTGTATGCTTGGATCTTGTCCTCTGCATTCCAATCCATCTCTGGAATGGCCCTAGTGGGGATAGAAGTTGACATGTTGGTGGATCTGCAAGAACAATGATGAAAGTGAAGAAATTGCTAGCTGGAATGGTCTTGAAAGGAATCCGATGAGGTATAAAATGACTGAAATAGCTGCCTTAAGTGGCTCTGAGGCACAAATGGTTTTATGGGCAACCAAGTCTCTGTACTACCTATGCACAGGAGCAGTGAGGTATTATACAATGTCTCATTTATCGAGGAAATGACACCTTTATCTCTTGCAGGGAGGGGGCAGAGAGGCTGGTGAATGGTCTTGAAAGGAGGAATTTGGCAATTTAACTCAACTAACAAGCATCTTGTTCACTGTTTAAACCTTAATGGTCCTAACTGAGGATTGATCTATGTAATATCCTTCAGTCTGTGTATTTTTGTTACAAAATTCCTATAATTGTTTTAATTATGGACAAAAATGTACCATTTGTTCGAGCCTGGGGGCCACTACTGGTTGTACTTTGTGCATGTCCAGGGCTTGACCTCACTTGTCTGTGTAACTTAACCTCTCTATGGCAGTTGACAGTTGACCTACTTTCGGGTATGAACTTTATTTGAACTGGAGAGTCTATTTTTCACTTATTTTTTGCTTTAAAGTTCACGGATTTCATGTGAAGTACATTGTGGGTTTCTTTTATTGCTTATAGGTGGGTACAACTCAAACAATTGGAAACATACTTATCCAGTCCCTTTGAAATTAGCACGTTTTATTTCTGATTGCTTTTCTGGGGATTGGACTGTTTCCTGGGGATCCTATGGATTTCCCACTGGGTCCTTCCTACTGTATCCTGGCACTGTTTCCAGCTGTTTTGAGGATATGATACTTACATATGGAAGGGTGGGATGCTCAGGAAGTTTCATGGTGGACTGCAATCCTTGACTGACTTGACTGGATCTGATTGGATGAGTGCACACTGGGGTCAGTCACTGCTCCTTTGACGTAATTAAATGGAGGAACTGGGTTTAGCTGCCACCATGTTGTGGGGTTATGCTTATGTCTCATTGTACATATAACTCTAACCTGAGGCATTATGATGACTATGTTTATTGCTTATGATACATACATGCATGGGGATGGTCTAGTGTGCACTGCCTGAAGGTGGGCAGGGAGCTATTATATATAGGCAGAAAAAAAGGTCAAGGACATGACCCTTGGATGATGCATATTCATAGGCCTGGGCCATAGCAGTGGGTGAAGGTCAAGGCTGACCATTAGGCTGGTAAGGGCATGCAGGGGGTGAAGGCCGTGTATGCTGGTGCCATACCTAGACACCAAGAAGATATAGACATGGATCATTTTATGCTTCGAATGGAACTATTTTTATGCATGACAGAAATTGGTTCATTTAGGTTAGAACAATGTGAACTCGGACTGTATTCATCATCCAAAGACAAGTACATGGTGAATTTGTCATTTTTACCAAAGTGATAAAGTAAAACTGTAAATAGTTGAATGTTCAATAATGCAAAATCACAGTGATTTAAATGTGTAGGTTTCTGTAAACTCAAGCTGCACAGAAGAAAATACTGAGGTTTAATTCTATCTGCATGTCACTCTTTCAACTGACGAGATGAAATGCATTGCAATTTCAAGCTCCAGATTAGGTTTGCATTCTCAACATTTTCAAAAGAAAGATGGTAAGGAAGACAGTTGAACAGTTGTCTGGGAGATATTTACACTAGTCACTAGCATTTAAACAGCCCATCTGAACTGTCCGATGTGAACATAGAAGATTGTTCCTGTACACTCATTTATCTGTTTTCCTCTACTTTGACCTCGTCATTAATGGGCGAAAATTGGTTTGCCAAAGAGTGAAAGCAATTTGCAAGATGTACCTCTTTTTCCTCCCAGAGATTCACTTTGTTCACAGGTTCATAGAGTATAATATTATTGGCTATTATTGAACCAGCAAAACAAAGAAAAATGAAATTACCATTTTATCTGTGGTAGATTGTTAAACTGTGATATTACTATGAGAGAAAAGTTGACTCAGATCGATCAAAATTTTCACTGCCCTCTAACCTAGATTGATAACTCCCCACTAAGTGAAAGTATTTTGAGTTTGGCTACCGCCAAATCCGTGTCTGAGCTTTGATTTAGATGGGATATCATTCTGTTCAATGTATCCAACATCACATTAAGGCGGTTAGAATAAATGCATGTGTTATTTCTCATTGCTGCTGCTGATAGCTTTGGCTCATTTGGCATAATTGCCAAAAAGCCTATAGAATCATGAATTGTCTGTCATGGTTGTCATTGTTGTCATTGTTGGCATTGGTGTTGGCATTGGCATTGTCTGTGCACACTCACCTTGAGCACACTATTGATCACAGAGATGTCATATCTTACACACATATGTGCCTATGTCCTATCTCAAAGCATAACAAAAATTATGTTGCTATGACAATTATTCTCAAATTGGCAGCCATATTTGTTTTTTTATTTGAACCTTTCTCCTGGACATGCAATTGATGATACAAACTTCATATTTGGCAGCCTTATGCATCTATATGCCCTCT
>JBCAUI010546236.1:0-10585 GCA_038406195.1 Haplosyllis anthogorgicola
TTCTGGATATATTTCACAATCATTAGTCATCATGTGGGTTTTTACAAATGAATCACAAACATATTAACAAATGTGTTTACTGATGCTAAGATAATATATACAACATTAGTTTAAGCAGAGGATACAAATGTGCATCAAACATTTTACCAAGAAAGTCAATACGTGAATTGAAATGACCAATGCAAAAGTGAAACAGTAAACTTGCAAAATTGTCATGAAATTTGTATTCCATATCAAGACATCCGAATTACCGCTTGCCCCAGATACATGAAACGAATGCTTGAATTAGTTCTTACTAGATCTTTATCGATACACGTAAAGTCGTCATCTAAACTAAGGCAAATGGTAAAACAAAGGAGCCATGCCGTCGAATGTAAATTAGATTGACCAGTGCAACACTTGCTGTTGTTGGTCACATATTGGCCAGATTAACGTCACTTAAATCAAACAAAGGAGTCGTTTACATTTTAGAACAGTGGCCAAGGTCACATAACTACCATACTGATGTAAACAAATCAGTAGAGATCACATAGCAAAACTGCTCGTTTACCGAACCATTCTGCGCCTCTGATTTCGTATTGTTTTCTGTGAAAAACCCAATGTTTAACTGACCTTGCTCTTTACTTCAGAAGTCTTCCAGTCTTATATTTAGACATACTATCCAGACTTTATTATAAAACCATAAAATACCATTAAATACATCAGTGCATTAGAGTTACCAATCAGAACATTTTCCAACTTATTTAATATCCAAATGTTATCATTTCAAAAACATAATTATTTCCCCTTAGAACAAAAAGAAAATCAAAAGTAACTTCTGTTTTCCAAAAGCCAGAATATATACATCAAAGGACTGTGATGTATAGGTCCACCGGAGCCAATGGCAGAAAAATTACAGTGCAGGGTAATATAAAATAATGAAATACGAGATTCGCTTTCACATTAATCCTCCGAGCCGGCTCGACCTGGGCATTTGCCGAATCGAATTTCATGGATTTTACATCATATAAATCTAATACAAAGACGGTAAGACATTTGCGGACAAGATTGGTTTGATTGGCATTTGCATTGCTTCCTGTCGTACAGAAAACGTAGTATCAATTAGAGACTCCTAGGAAACCTTAATGTTACTTGGTATGAGTGCACTCTTATCTGACTCATGCAAAATTCTCTCTTCTGAGCTTATGCAATCCAATGCGTACTTATACAGCATGATATCAATATCATACCAGTTTTGTGACCAGTATATCCACGAAAAGGTGTGCTGTAATGTGAACTACATTCTCCTCGCAAACTAGGCCTTTATAGCCTGATCCACCCCAAGAAGGGAGAGTGCAGATCACGGTCCTATCGTTTTATGGTTACTCAGAATTTGACACCTGAGCTAAGATTTTGTTGGAATAATCTCCATTTCAAGAGAAAATGTTACTGTTAAACGAAGGTAGGCGGCAACGCAAACAACATTCCCTCGCAAACTAGGCCGTCATAGTCGGACCTACCTGTGCAGAGAGCTATGGTTACCAGAGATCAACATCTTCCTGAGATACGATCCTGCAATCTCGATTTCAAGAAAAAAGGCCTTATTGTCATGACTGTGAATATCTTTGGGCCATGTATAAATACGCACTGTTACAATTTTCAGTATGGCTATAAGATAATTAGGTAGAAACAGTAAACTAAACAATATAGTTTCAGATAAACTACAGTTTACCATAGGGCATTATCCGTAGGTGATGAAGATGTCAGTTTTACAACACTCCCTCAAGGATTAAGTCGTAACTCATTTCTGATGCCAACGCAGTGTGAACACACTCTCTGCTTCACGGCCACAACTTAACTAAGCTACCAAAAGAAAGGCCATTATTCTTTAGTCACATTTTGAGTTTTACTCAAATCGTGACTTACTTTGTGTCAGTAATCGGGGTCTTTTGTGTGGGAATGTCACAACCTTGAAATTTACATTAGTGGAACATAT
Organism: Haplosyllis anthogorgicola; assembly: GCA_038406195.1. Classification (NCBI taxonomy): domain Eukaryota; kingdom Metazoa; phylum Annelida; class Polychaeta; order Phyllodocida; family Syllidae; genus Haplosyllis; species Haplosyllis anthogorgicola. The sequence continues at coordinate 1,976 of JBCAUI010546236.1, forward strand.
CAGACCCAAAGAACAATGCTGGCGCTACAGCGCGGACCTGCAGAATTCCCGCACTGAATTCAGGAAATGTCCCCCAAAATTTGATGTTGAATTTGATAATTTGATAAATAATAACTCCCGCTGTTATTTCATATGAAGAGACACTTGTTTGTGGCTTTTATTTTCTGAACCCCTAATTTAATATCATGACACCTTCTGTAATGAAAATGTCCCCCAGAAATTGGGCATGGGGACGAAATGTTCCCAGAGTTTCAAAAGTAGCGGCAACACTGATAGAGTCAAGAAAGGCATCATGTATATTCACATCTTATAAACATTTGCCAACATATCACAATGGCTGCAGCGAAAAAGCCAACCTGATATTGCGTCTGAAAATCATCTCCCTCGGGACTACAATACGGACCCACGATAAAATGTGCTTGATATCAGCCCAGTACCTGGTCTCCTACAGATACACTTTGCACATCTGTTCAATAATGTCTGGTATGGAAGGGAAATTAGTCTGGAACGGACTATGCCTTAAATACCAATGTGATCAACAGATTATTCGCTTCTCGCTTCGAGGTCGAGGTTTAAATGTGTGCTCAGCTGCTCGACTATACATCCTCAGAATTCAAATAGTTTTATCTGTTCATCCCAAGAGGCAATGAAATCCTTTAAATATCCTCGCATATCTATTGTTTCTTGCGGTAAGAACTGTTAAGAACATTATCAAGAATTCTGTAATTGGCAGTTACATTGCATCTTATGGACATGCTGTCAATTAGTATCTCTTAGGAAACCTTAATAACCACACTTTTCATAAGTTTGTATCATCCTCTCCCTAATTAACGAAATAACATAATTATGTGAAATCCACGAAAGAAGATTAATAATTTAATACATACAGAATCGGTTTTCTTTCACAATAATGTAATCCTACCAAAATCACAATTTCCTAATTGCAAATATTTCAAAACTGTTCTAGATCTACAGCATAATTGTTCAGTAACAATAATCAAATATGTAAAAAAAAAAACTTTCACAACAATTCTTAAAATGTATCTCCTTTAACGTCTTGAAGGAAAGATTTTTCTTACAGCCAATGCCATCTAAATGTCTCGTTACACTGACCAGAGACATGTTAGCTTTACTGATGGCATCATATAAATCTTATTAAGGGAGACATGGATTGCATCAAAGATTGTCTACTTGTTAACTGCTCTTTATGGTCCGCCAACCACTGTTTCAGTTTATGTCCGTCACTTCTTGATGGTGACTCCACATTTCAGGTCTGTGAATATCTACACTGTTGTTTCTGTTTCACTATGTTCAAAAGGCATACATATAGTGCAAATCTGCATGACTTACTCTTCCAGAAGGCGGTTCCCACAATGGTACGCCTTAGAAAATGTATGAAAATTATAAGGACACTTTTCTTTTTTTCGCGTTGCGGCAGGCGCGTACGCAGGGTGCTGCCCCCTGAATTCACTACTGTCCCAATAACATTTAATTGATTGTAGAGTAAATATTAGCGTGAACATAGGGCTTGAAGCTCATTATGAAAATAGGCAATTCATTAATCCCGTCATACTTATCGTCATCTGTTTATGATGGATAAGTTACAACAGCTTAAATAGGAAGCGATTCCTATCAAAAATGACTTTGTTGTCATTACGGTGAATTGTGGTGAACAGTCATGCACCTATTCGTAGAACGGTGTTTTCACGATTGAAATGTTTGATTTACTTGCAAGATGCTTCCAACAATTTGTCGACCATAAAAGAGATTATTTTTAGTAAAAAATGCGATGTACTGAATCAAGGCAATAATCAGCGATAAGAAGTTGTCAGCCTCTCAATTAAACTGTCTCCTAGTCCCGACCAAGGCATTCTCGGAATCGCATTTCACGGGTTTACAGACACCCTATAACGGAAAAGCAAGTCAAGTTTCTAGTGAAGTCTGGTCCCACTGGCTGCAAAATGAAAGTCTGCGGCAGTTTCAGTGCCATGTCGATTAACTTTATGAATGGGATTTTGGTATTTTAAAAAGCTTCGCGGTACACGCCGCTATTAATGGTTTCCAACATTCTAAATATATTCTTATGAGGGAAACTAAAGAGTTTAGCGAATGAATAACAATACATATCCTAAAAGGCAGTTAACGACCGTAACGACTTGTTATGGTTTTGGCAACAACAAAAAAAAGATTTTATTCTGAGGTACATTTTCGCATTTTCGATTAACATTTATGAAATTGCAATATTCACCGAAACAACGAACAGCTACAGTTTTTGGGGTTTTTTTTTTGCTATTTGGCCTATGATTCAATTTTTGTTACAATTCCTGGGTTGTTTTTTTTTAAAGCGGAAACACAAACCAAAAGGCAAAAAAGCCTGGCCTTTCTGGATAACAAGCTGACATATGTATGCTCCTGCAGATCACACGACGATATGCTTCCGTAAATCAGGAACACAACAATGTCCATCAGTCAAGGTGAGAAATTCTTTTAGAGACATAAATGAATTGAGTTGCAATCCATTCTGGAGTCGTAACACTTTGTACTCGGTCCAGTATCGACAGCTAATCTTGATTGATGCCTGCAGTGTGACCTCTTTAGCTTCACTGATATTTGTTCACAATGGTTTGAAGCCGACGGAAGGTTTCGCTGACACAGTCAGCTTCGTCAGTGGGTCAGCCGCTCATTTGTTTGGGAACCAGCCCGTAACGGAATCAAATATGCCGTTCACACAACAACATTGTTCTGAAGTGTGGCTTAAAATCGATTAGAAATCTTCTACTTAATTTTTGCATGTTGGTTAGCCAGTTACTGTAAGATTTGATTTTCAGTACTTTGATCAAGACATTACAGATACGACATTGTCTCAGTGGTGCAGCACTTTGTTTGAGAATATCTCGTCATTTTCCCTCTGAATCCTAAAATAAAAGGATCTTTTTTTTACCTTGGACATACCATATTGTTCGACAGTTTGCAAGCAACTGTCTGAAGGTGGATTTTTTTGGAACATACTGTAAAATATTCCATGACACCAAAATGATCGACATATACATGGAGATAATAGATGCTCAGTCACAAAGTCAAACATGTTCCATTCCATCAAATTTCCAACTGTAACAATTCCTTCTTTGGCGCTGTATCGCCAATCTTTGTCCGAAGTTCTTTAACTTTAAATATCAGGATTCACATTCATGAAAATCATCACCCACATAAATCTACTAAATGTTAAGACATTTGGTAGTAAGGAGATAGCAGACTGGTTATTACAGTGCTTTGTATGACAATACACGTATCAAGTCCATTATTAGAGAGGTTAAGTTACCCGTTTTACGGATACGTGTACGTGTAAGATGAATTCCAAAATCACTAGATTCCACCCCAGCAGCGAACGTAACGCCGCTGAGTAACGGCGGCATTACGTTCGCTGCTGACGTGGAATCTGGTGATTTTTCGACATATCTGTTCAACTTAACATTATTGGTTAACACTTTACTATTTTAAACTTACACGTACACGTTGGCGTAGAACGTGTAACTTAACCTCTCTACTGTCGTTTATACGAGGGGACTGGCGACACCTTCATGACCAAATCGTTTTCCGTCTCGCTATTCACATTTTAGGCCACTTTTCATGAATTATACATTTAACCTAGTTGTTACAGTTGCGCCGTGATACATGCGTTGTTTTACAAGAAATGAAATTAGGTCCATAGGTACTTGATCTCGTTTGGTGTCATCAGAAACTATTAGTTATTGCACGGACACGTAAAGTTAAAACTTTCTATGCTCATGCTCGCAAACTGAGCCATTGTTTATGTTGACAGGAAAATGTACAGATAAGCGCGACACAATATTTTCACTTACAAAAAAATTATAATAAATTAATGACAACAGATTGTCTCATCAGTAAACTTTTTGAACTCACCTTCAAGCTCCCAACTTAAAGATGCTTTATCTTGTCTCATAAGATTATGAGAAAATTTGTTGTTAATTGTCAGGATTTAACCGTCTTGGCATTAGAATTTAATCGAACTTACATAACATGTCGCCTGAAGTCACGAAATAGGACAGTCAATTCCTTTGTTACGACAGACCAATAACCTGCAATGTACCTTAGTATTAAACTGTCTGCTCCTACCTGACCTGTACACTGACACAATCACGTCTGTGTCATTTGTAAGTTGAGATAAGCACAAGCGGTTTTAATAGAGAAGATGGCTGAGATGGACAGGTACATGACCAAGCTATACTTGGTCTCATGTTCGGTTGATTAATGTCACAAAGGTGAGTCCTCCGCGGTGAAATTGAGATCTTAGCAGCTAAAAATACCATCCTACACAGACCCTTGTCCACAGTCGGCTGGCCTTTCAACTAACAGACGTATCAGACGTATTGCTACACAAGACCCAACAAAAACATTCCATTAAAACAATCGCTCTGTTTCCCGGAAGGCTGAACTTTATGGTATTCGTTTATCTAGGTTAATTTAATTACCTCCAAGTATTGTTTTGTGTTTCATCCGTAATGCTTCCGGTTATCCGTCAGTGAGTAAGCTTTGACTTAAAACAGTCTCGAATCCATAACAGACAACAACAAACCATTATTCCCAACACTTAATGTTGCTGTTGTATTACAAAGGTTCAAATGGGACTGTAAACCTTTCTTCCTCTAAACTTCGAACTTTACTTTTAAGTCATGTGTAGGTCAGTGGAAAAGAACACAAAATTTTGCGTCTTTATTGACACAATAACATTCGGCAAAGGCCGATTTAAATATGTCGCTTCAAACCTCAGCCGTACAGTACTTCCCTTTCGGCAAAGGTAAGAACCAAATGTATTTTGTACAACTTATTTATCTGCGAAATTGTCAGAGAAAATGCGACAAAACTTCACCTTGGTGGATGGCAAAGTGCATTTTCACATCCGTGGTAAAGCAGCATTTTTTTTTTTCTAGACACAAATCATGTAAGCCACTCAGCCTCTCTGTCGTTTGTGTTTTCCCTGATGCATTGAAACAAATACCATCTGTCTACCTTTCTCAGAGTGCTTGTCGCTTGGGTTACAAATCTGATTCTAAAAATGGAATGATTTCTTTTACAATGCCACAGAGTGATTTAGTATTGCACACTTTTAAACCTCTCCATCACAATTAGATTTCTACAGTTTCATCTGAAAATCCTCCCACTAAATAACAGTAATGCTTCATATAATATGACCGCTGCAACAACAGTACTTTCAACAGGAAAATTTTGAACGGCTTAAGGGCAGTGGCTTTTACACTGGGTAATTGGAGCACGCTTTCCTTCAGGAACAGTGGATGCACCGTGCACCGTTTCAATAAGATTCTATGTGTGATATTTTCTAAATCTCGAAAAGTTTTAGCTGTGATCATGTGTCCTTTCAACACAAGTGTGACATGTTCATCTCTCGCTTTGCGCAATTTTATGTGTAGATAGCGAAGACAATAATAATAGAAAACAGCTTTCAACCTCTCGATGGTCCTGTGGCAACTTTGAAATAGGTGAAATAAATGGATAGTTATACATGTACTATATTTCTGCGTACGTCTCGGCAAGTCTACAAAAAACAAGCTCTTGTGAAGTGCGCGAATGAAATTTAAAGGATTGCTTTTACCGGTTAAAATATGTATGCGTGTTTTAGGTCAATGCTGTGAAATCTGAAAATGTGTCATGGACAGGACAGGTGCATAATTCCTCGAACTGTTTTAAAAGTTCCAAACAATGGTATTGGAATTTGTGAGACACTTACATTTCCCTCTGAAATAATTCATGATAATTAGTCTACGGGGCAAATAATTTGATTCCGGCCAGAAACCCTTGGAATTTTTTATTCTACGCAGCTGTTGCCATAAATAGAAAATTCACTACCTCGCAGTGGTGCCTTTAGTATCATGAAATGACTCATTCTGGACAATTTACTCTGGTCATTAATCAGGCTACATGTGGATCTTCTCTTCTCTAGCCTAGGAGGGGAACTAAATTCTCTTCGGCAATTAGTAGATCCGGTGGAACGATGCCGAATATGTCATTTGTCCCCAAGTTGTCACTCTGGTCTGGTCTGGTTTATGTAAAACTATCATACGTTGTACTCCCTAGGGATGGTACAGGAACTATACTCCCATAGGTCTTAACGTGTCAATCTTTTGCGAAGACCAAAATTCATAGAATAATAACATATTTAAAACACGACCCTAAATGTCTTATTCAACACATAAAGCATTCCTTTCACTTCAAACGGTGGGAAGAAATCCCAAAGGGATTTTTAATGGCAAAGGCCAGAAGACCCCAGCATGCCAGTGAGTTTCTAACAGAAATAAAGCACATATCAAGGTTCATAAGGCGTTTGCCCATTAGAAATTCACTGCACTAAAGTACTGAACAATTACCTTTGCATCAAGTTAATTTAGTTATATCAATTTAGGTTACTATCTTTGTGTTAAGATTAGCCTGAGAATATAAGAGAGGAAGTCATTTCAAGCAATCTGTTTCTTCATCATCTATATACACTGTCATTAATAATGCTTCAATTGCAGCAATTTTTGGAAACACAATGTATCATTTTTATACGCATGTCACGTAAAAGATGAAGCATGCACTTTCTTCATCAAACCATTAGAGTTGAATAATGAAGGCATACTCTATCTTTACAGGAAGAAAATTCTAGCATGCAAGACTGGCCATCTTAGCTGATGGCTGAATTACATTTCCAATGAATTTTCTACACTATTTTGCTGTATATTTTCACAATAAGATAGCCTATTGATTCTTGCTAGATCTGACCATTTTGGATCAGTTACTTCCAATTACGTTACGAATGTCTATTTGGAAACCAAGATGTGGTCACCTTTAATCAACTGAACTGTCTTTAATCTCACCTTACAGAGGCCATCTACGCTATCTTACACGCTGACCTAATTTGTTCCCTTTTCTTAATGACTCGTACACACGCCAGCCATTGACCTATTTCAAAGTTTGAGAATTTTGCATTTCTCATCATAATTCGTTGGGGAAAAGGTTACGAATGTTAAAAATACATATCCTATTATAGCCATTTTGTTCAATTTCAAAATATCCGTAATATCTTAGAATTTACTAATGTTCCATTTTCCAAATTCACAGCTGCTATAGCGGTAAAAGTTTAGCTGCGAAAGTACACCAGAATGTTAACGTTATCTACGACTGACACGCACTTGGGAGTGTTGAAGAACACCCATGCGGGCGAATAGCATCTATAAATCTGAGTGAGACAATATCCCTTATTCGCACTTTGCCCAATAAGTAAATGGGCTACCAAATTTCATCGCGGGCATATAGCAGATATTCACGGGAGCACTTTCTTCGGATCATTACATGTTGCACCAATTACTGTCACTTATAGGGAGCACAGTCTGAATGAGGGAGTGGGACCCTGGTTCCCAAATCACCTTCTATCTCACCATTCAATGCCAAAAATGGCTACATCAGACATTGGCCTCATTCCTTACCTCACCTAGAACCTACCAATGATCGTACAACACGCTAGATCCCTGAAACAAAGTAATTCCTCAGACAGATCAGGAATACTAAGCTTTTCTAATACCCAAGCTTGAATTCGTTAAATTATACATGTTATTGTTGTTTGAATAACGAAGGAGTTAAACTGTCAAATGTTGCCATATTATATGTTGCCAATCTAAATATGTTTTGCATAAAAATATAATTTTAGGAAAACCAGCACAAAGAGATCACGACAGTTCGTCTTTTCATCACAAGTGTGACATGATCATCTCTCGCCTAAGACAATCTCAAGGCAGGTAGCGAAGGTAGTAATGACTGAAAACAGCGTTTAACCTCTCGATGGTCTTGTGGCAACGGTTGTACATCATTTTCGCTTAAGTCTCGATAAGTCTCAAATTACAAAAGCCTTCTACGTACGCGAAGCAACTTTCCTTCGGTGAGACATGTCTGACAAGAATGAATTTGAAAGGATTGCTTTTACCGGTTAAAATGCGTATGCCAATAAGCCTGCATAACCAAAAGGTTCTCTACAATAGCGATCATCACCGAAATAATATTTATTCTTCCAATAAGACTGAGTCTACCGGAATAATGTTGAAAGACCGAATGCTTTAGTTGTTGAAATTCCTGGCTCCTGTCATATTTCGATGGATAAAAGAGACTGCAAATTAAATAAAATGATTTACTCCATGTCTTAAGAAGCAGAATCAGCAGGGACTTTCTCGGTAAACAGATCTAGGAAAGATGGAGGAATATTAATTTGAGACAGGCAATTTATCCATAAAATGTCTTTGCTTTTTGCCTTCACACGGTACAGGTTTGATATATTAGTACGACAATTATTACAGCACTTGGAAAGCACGACTGCAGACTATGATATGACTCACCTAAAAGATTATTTGGATATTTTATCCGTTGTTTACACAACAATGTTTCAGTGAGTCATTTTTAAGGATGACAGGTTAACATTTATGATAACAATACAGGGGCGGATCCAGGATTTCCCGTTGGGGGGGGGGGGGCCCGGCGGGCGCCAACCCTATTTTCGCCCAAAATTTAGCAAAAAGTGCATGAAAACGAAGAAAATTTGGGCCGTTG
>JBCAUI010546247.1:0-22991 GCA_038406195.1 Haplosyllis anthogorgicola
TAATAATAATAATAATAATAATAATAATAATAATAATAATAATAATAATAATAATAATAATAATAATAATAAAAAATTACTAACCAAAACATAATCTTAATAATCAGAGCATAGTACAGTATTTAACAAAAAACTCTCATGCAGAAATAAAATGCAACAGAATTAGGAAATAATTCAACATTAATGACTTTAAATTGCTAAAATGAACGAAATTGAAAATACAAAAAGGGAAATGAAACTCAACAAAACTAAAGACCTAAAATACCTTATTACTATGTCGATTTTGATCTCTTGGCTCAAACATGGAGGCTGGACGATTGCTACCGCCACTGCTTCTGTCACTTTGATGATCACTTCCACGGCTACTCCGTCGTTGTGCGACTATAGCCGCTGTAGCAGATTCCTAAAAGTATTCGTAGGCGTATGATGGCACTTTCCTTGCAGCATGAATTGACAAATGCCACTCCAACAAAATTCCAGCAAAATGTATAATATGAATGCTTTCGAAGTGGATGCCAAACTTGTGCAATGATTTCCTGTCACATGTGACATCATGGCACTTGAGGTCTTTCATGAGAAAATGATACAAAACATTTTACTTAAGAAGCAGATATAGAGTGTTTAAAATACATAAATACTCATTATTCATTTATTGTGAATGCAGGTGTCTGTAACATCGCAACACAAAGCAAAGCACACTTCAGCCAAAAGCACTTGCTATACTCACGTGTGGAGGACTAGAATGTAACTGAGCTTGTTGTGGCACATGACCAACCGATGTGACTGTTGTGATCGTTGGATTTGCACCTCGTTTCATCGTTTCATTTTCTGCTACTAACTTTTGTACCTAATAATACAATACGAATTACATACAGTTCAATCGACGCCCATTTGATTTTTGACTTCAGTAAAAAATGCGAACAACATTTCTAAACTATTTTAGTTTCGATAAAAATATATGACACAAACACCCACCATATTTTGTAAGAGATTTATTTCCTGTCTAAGGTCAGTGTTGGTTTGTACGAGTTGTTGAACTTTGCTTTGACTTTCCAGCAAAGCTCGTTTCACATGCAAAAATTCCACAATGGAAATACTTCCCGTGGAGTCTCCGGTGGCTTCCGATGATGATCCAAGACTCTGAAATACGAATAGAAACACGATGATGTATCATTTAAAGATGCTACGTGAGCTTAGCAAATGGTGGACATACTGAAACCTTTGCTCCGCACGAGGGGAACCGCAGGCTAAGATATTTGTTTTATGGTGCAAAGGTGGGATACATACATATTTTGGTTGCCAATTTTGTGTACACACAATTTTAATGTTTTGCTAAACTTCCCAATTATTATTGATTTAGTTGTAAGATATTTTCAGTGCATATCAAATCCATGATTACCGCAAATATCTGTGCGCCATGATTAGGGTGATCTGGTTAGTTGAAGAAGGTTTTTGTCAAAGACAATGATATGTACAGTAACTATGCACACTTATGATCAAGATAAGAAAAAGGTCTCTGAACACGTACGACTTATTTCATGGTAACTTAGTAGAAAGGGTGCAACGCAGGATGTTTGAAACTACTTTGCATTGCAGTAATATCTTTTTTTCATGCATCTGTAGTTCTTATATATGTTAAGGAGTTAGTTAATTAAATTAATATACGCATGCAAAGATTTGTACCATCATTCATGCTCAAATATGTCCATGCATATTATTGCAACAGCATAAACAATTTTTGAGTCCCAGTGTGTTCACTTTTGTGCGTGTACATTATCGATTATTTCACTTTCAATGTCATAGGGCACTAGGTTTTTTCTTCTTTTCTTTTAAATTTTAAATAGACAACGGTTTTTAACTGGGTACCATTGTGGTCTTTCTTACTGCTTAATAAAATTGCCCTAACTTCTCTGTTTTCTTCATTTTTAAAAAGTTAGAACGTAGGCAAGGAGGGCTTAGTCTTAGATATTTAGTGGCCATGCCAAGCAATATTCATTTGAGTTTGTTGTAACATCAGATAAAAATTTTCTGCATATTTTGTGTGTACAAGCAAAACAACTTAATAGTTCTTGTCTGGAGCCTTTCAGTATTCATACCTCAGCGAAGGAATAAAGAGATGTTGGACTGCTTTCTCTGTTAAAAATTCTCTATTTGAAATAAAAACATTTGGCACTCTTTTAAGAAACTATATCGAAATATTAAAAAAAATCTTTTATTTACAATATTGCCCAAAATTATGTTGACACATCACAAAAGCTTGTACAACATTTATAATCCATAACTTTTATGAACATAACATAGCAAACATACCTCACTGGTATTATTGTTCGGTGACTTTAGTTTTTCATCAGGCAGGGCACCTTTCTCATCCTTGATGCTCTGATTATCACCTGGAAGTTTTTTAAAACATAGTGTCATGTTTTTTTGACACGTATCTTGGTTTAATGTCGCAAAACCCTATTTTAAAGTTGCTCTAAATCATTGGACAACTGTTTTTATTCCATGACTTTTGTTATGCGGAGAAAAATGATGGACATAACAAGAAGAAAAATCTTCTAATACAAAATATTTTAATATGTTCAACTATAAAAAATACATACCAATACTGGCATAATCCTCATCAGACGCTACTGTGTCATACAATGGCTCGTCGTCACTTAAACTGCTCGTCTTGTTCTTTTCCTTTTTACTGTTCGAATCTAACGTGTCCGTTGACCGGAAAATCACTGCAATATATGTTTTAATAATAAATAACTCCGTTTCTTATATGTGGCTATTATGTTTAATGATTATTTGTGTAACACTATTTTCCGACACACTGATTGATAATTCCTTGTCTTAGGATTTTACTTATTTTGGGTTTAAGATGAAGACAACAACAAGAGGACTTATTCAAAATATGATATCGTTGATTCCATACCTTTTTCTCGACTAGGGGTAGATGCAGATGATGCCGGTGTACTAATTCCTTGTTGTCTTCGTTTAGCATCACTTAGTATGTCGATAATAAGTGTTGCAAACTCACGCGCATTAAAGCGTGCAAGTTTTTGACGACCCTGATTTCTGGTTGATGAGAACTCCGGATTCACTGGAAGGAATGGTACCGTCTGTCGGTCACTGACTAGTGAGTTGTCAGTCTGTGACTGTAACCAAACTGCAACATACAAAATATCTTTTATGTCCAAGTCACCTACATACAGTAGACCTTTCTTTGGGCGGTAACCCAATTTTGGGAAGAAAAGTAGTCGCCATTAGGTTGGTGGTCTTGCAAAGGAGGTTTCTTTTCTGTATAATATAATGTGGTACATCTCAAGCAGAGATGTGAAGAAGGTTCGTCTTTAGGTAAGTTCCATTGTATGTACCGTATTTATCCTCATTAACGCAAATGGGCGAAGGATCAAATTTTGTGATTGCATCAACATTACAAAAGCATTTTTGGACTCATGCACTTATTACGAGCCATCATATAAATTTGGTGTATGTCTGATATAAAGCATGCTTATGTCCATTTAGGTGGTCCTTTTAATGAAACTAAAGAGAGATTTTATGTATTGTATGTAAAAATGATGATACACTTCTTGAAATTCCAATTTTTTTTAGAACTGAGTTCACAGAGTAATGTAAAATGTGTTTCAAAAAAGGGGGTGTGCATTAATTAGGGCGTGTGTGTTAATTGCGTTAATTAATGTGTGTTAATTGTCGACTCAACATACGACTACATACCGTTTACTCGATTACTGTTGGAAACGAACACAAATATTACACTGACTTAATGTTTACAAGCAAAACACCGAATATAACGTACTTTGATTGTTTTCTCTTCTGTCCACTTCATCATAGACATCCATTGCTAACTCTTCAAATAAATGATTCGGCAACTGTGGGATAAAATAATTTACGAAAATTCATTCATCAACAAAAAATGAAGGATTACATTTTGACATCATTAAGGAAAAAGATAAAGTGAGTTGCTTATTTAAATGGTTCACTTATGGAGTTTTAAACCTGTAAACTGAAAAGTAGTCACAAAACATGCTAGTTCCGTTACTTACTTACAACTGAAATTAAATTGGTCTTTATTTTTTTCTCATTTATTCTGTATTAAATACAACTAAACATGACAAGGAGTTTATTCTCCAGCTTTTCATTTCGTCACAAAGCAAGTACGTGTGTTGACACTTTTGTGCACAAATAATTCATTTCAAATACTTACTGCTTGTAATTTTTTCTTAGCTGCCTTAGCTAATTCTGATAAATCTAGGCTGCTGTCTGCCATTTCTGGGATGATGAAATTCTGGCCAGTTCTGTGATCTAAAAAGAACAAATTGTTTCGGTTTGGAAAATGATCAAACGTTTGGAATCGTCGGTGCAATTTCAGCATCCTTTAATATGCGATCAATTCACTTACCTGGTTTCCTTCCACAAAGAAAATGTGCTAATCTATCTGTTAATTCAAACTGACACTCGTTCAGCCTCTCAGCCAGATCTGTATGACCTTCAACCCTATAATTAAATAAGTTTTTTACATAATTTTTTTTTTTTGTAAAACATTCCTAAGACAACGTTCAAATACTAACTTAAAATTTCATTTTTCTTCGGTTAAAAAGCAAAGCAAAGTACCTTGCATGATCTATGGGTGTTTTGCCGTTTGAATCATAGGCTCCCGGATCAGCACCGTAAATCAGCAACAGCTCCACCTGCGAAGCCTGTGCTGCAGCAGCTGCCACATGTAACGGACAATTGCCTTTTTCCTGGAAAGGTAAAAGATACATATAAATACATTCCAAATAAATACAGTACATTTTAGTTACAATTTCGATGATAACATTAACTGGTTGACTGACTTATCACAATGACTGCTAGTGTATTAAGAAGTGACTATCATTTTTAGGTCCTTTACATTACTGGTCACAGTTATTTCACACCACCATGTGCATTAATCTTTCCAAATGTGCAAACATTAAAACATCAAGTTAAGGTTATTGCAAACGTAACGTCAGCTTACTGTATGGAAGTAGTTTGGATCAGCTCCAAGTGACAATAGCCGTAAAGACGTCTCCAAATTTCCCGTCCGAACACTTGAGTGCAATTGCTGCAAATTACATAGTAATATTTACGTTAATTTGTCCATATTCAGTTGTACATGTAACAAAAAAAATTCTCCCTTTCTCTCATTTCATTTTCGTATGTAAATTATTATTGTCCCTAAATTATTTTCAATTACATGTACCAGTACATGTATGTGTGCATCATCACTTCCCTCACATACCTTACTGAGATCATCTGTAGATGTGACTTCTGATTCTTTAGGTTTCGCAACAAACGACAAGAACTGGTATTTGGCTCTTATGAAATCAGCTTTGGTTGGGCTGCAAGAATAAATCATAACGTAAATTATTAGTGTACACTGGAAATCACAATGGAATATGCAGCATAATAAAAATGCCTTACTTTGTTAGCACACAAAAGACTCAATCTATTTCTCTCACAACGAATGAATTTTTGTATCTGATGTCCATGAATAACTAAGGAATGAAACATACTGTACAGGATCTCTTGGATTAGGTTTGCGTTTTCCCGGTTTATTGTGTGATGGTTCCAGCAGTGAATGTTCCCAGATACTGTTTGCTCCTAAACTCACAAGCTGATGTACCATCTGTAAAAAGAAAAAAACATTAGACAAAATCATATTTGTGCATTTTGTGAACGAGCCCAATAATCAATCAAGAGATCTGCATAGAAAATGGTACTGACCTGAAGTTGAGCTGAACTCCATGAACCCTTTCTAAGTGACTTCACTTGTGACACATGACGACCTAGACTTCTGTGTATACTGCAGCATTCATCACAAATCAACACTCCACGGTTGATGGAAGCCCACGTAGCATCTAAAATTTCAATGTCAAATCAAATATTGACGACAATCACTCAAAAAATGAAAAAAGAAGATGAAATGACTGAAAATAAAAATGAAAATGTGTGCATCATATAGTTCTTCTGTACGTAACAGTTGGCAAAATGTGCATCAGTGCAGAAGATTTTTGTGGAAAGTCAACACTTGCAACCGTGTCCCAGTACTCTTCCTGTAACCAACTACAATACAATGGCTTTGTAACATGGTTATAAATAACCAACCCACCCAATTCATATTAATTCAGTGTGCGTCGAGATTGGTACAATGTTCGATTTCATTACTCTTAGGCTACAATACTCCTCCATCCCCACCCCAACAATTTTGACTGTACACCTTAGAAACCTACAGCCTATCTAATCTTGGGGCATCAACCTAAAACATCCGACGCCAATCCGTCTATTGAGTAATTCGCCCAGAATACTCAGTCCCGGACCTTCAAATGGTCTAACTCAAAAATCTGATAGGTCCTACAAACAACCTTCATCGTCTGATTCATCCATGTAACAAAACCGTTATGAACTAAAACTTTTTGACATAATGGACGACTATTACTCCAGATCACGAAGAGATTTAGGATAAAACATTATGCAACGATATGTGATTTGTTCGTTACACTAATGATTTACTTTAAGCCAGTGGCAGTCTCCACAGCTAAACAAGAAGACTTACAGAACATCGTTGGAGTTTTGAGTTTCTACACAAGATTTTGATCCACTACATAGACTCCGCAGTGCCCTAGACATATTCCATTGGTCTTAATTTGTGCAACACAGAACAAAATACGTTATCAATTTGATAACAGTAATACATAACATGTTAAACCTAGGATAAAATGTGGATTTTCTGAGCCTGACTCATGTTATTATATCAATGTGACATGACCATGATCAGTGAGGAAACCAAAGAAAATATGAAATGTATCTTTACCTGGAGCACTGCAATCTGCACAGATGCTTCCTCCAGGTCGCATTTGACCTCTAGACATTATTGCACACTAAAGGTGCCCAGAAAACTCTGTCAACCCGATGATCTGTCAAATTAACTTAAATTTCTCCGAACTCTTCACAAACAAAAATAGATCTAACATGGAGGATCCTAACAAACGGAGCTAACCGATAGGATGTTGTGGGTGATATTTAGTTTACTAAATGGTCGGAATATCGTAATTATAATTAAACACACGAATTGAAATACAAAATAAAAGTGATCATTTCCTTTCAAATGTCTAGTAGAAGCGAAAAATAATTTCAAATTTTAAGAAACTAAAACTAAATATCTAATCGCATAGACAGGATTTTGACAGGTGCTCCTCTAGTGAATGAAATTGTGGAAGATTTATTCTTATAGCAGTAAAATAGTGGAAGCGTCATGAATATACATTCTAACAATTGAAGAATGCAATAATTAATTGCGGAACAATTGATTTTCTAATCAATCACGCTGTGCAATCAAATGCGTAATAATAGAACCCGCGGATTCAGAAAGGTCAGTCAGTGATAAACAGTCGCATCTACAAAAAAGAGGCGGTCCAGTTTTTAACCCATTTTGCCAGTTTCAAATGTCAAATGGCCTGTAAATCTGGCAAGGATGGATATCCCATCCATTGGTTAGTTTGGCATAATGACTATGAAGCATTGGACGAATATTTGAAGTCAAATCAGGTTTGTACAATTCGTTTTTTTATACATAGATGCCGACCAAAAATTGCCATTTTTAACATGATTATGAGTCATTAGTCTACCAGATTAAACTGCCATAATAGTCTACATGTATCACATTACTGAATGCATTTTTCGATTTGTAACCCATCATTAGTAGTACGGAATAACTTTTCTCAAGTAAACAAAAATAACTTGAGGACTTTTACTTTCAATTAGGATGAGTGTGACAGTATTGATCCCAGGGGAAGGACTCCTCTGCATCTTGCTGTGACACTTGGTCATCTAGAGAGTGCCAGAGTTTTACTAAGGCATGGAGCTAATACTGCTATAGAGAATGCGAAGTATTGGAGCGGTAAGCATTTTCTAGTAATGTGCCGTCACAAATTTGTTAATGGTTTCTCAAAGTGCATAGTCCAACAATGCACTCTATAATACTTATAAAGAAACAGATGCTAAAATTAAGCGCAAGCGTAAACGCAAGTAGTTGTTGCAAAAAACATTAATTCATACCTGCACAGCATAGTGGGCCTGCATTTAAGGACACCTATTTTGAGCGACACCCTTTGGGTGGGATGCACAGTTTACGGTTATCAAATGTGTAATTTACTTCCTTTGAGCGATAATCTCTCTTGTACGACATTTTAGTAAAGCAAAAGTTGGGTGTCGTTCGAAAGAGGTCCTACTGTACATGTAAAGGCATAATAAGTTTGTGGTGTTGTGAAAACGTCTGTGAATGTATTTTTTGAGTAAGTCATTGTACGTATTTAACTTCAAAACTAGGACCCCTTACTTCAAAACAAGGACCCTCTAACTTCAAAACTAGGATTCCCCAACCGGCTAACAGTTAAGCTGATTAGCCGGCTAAGATTTTCCCTTAGCCATTAGCTGCAACCTTTGTACACGAGTAATATCACACATTCACTACTGTATTGTGAGCATAAAAAAGCCCTTAACTTTTTGGCGATTTTATCATTGTAGCAAGATTTGTTATGAATTTTTGAATGATATGTTTAAATACAAACGAATTGTAAGCCTGCACTATGTTATTGACAAGTCAGAATTTTTAGGAAAGTATAAAGTAACGTCGAGTATGAAATGCATAATAACTTATTATGATCAACGCTAAATTTCCCAATATGTGTTTGAGCATATTCATGTACGTTTATTACCGCCCGCGTATGCGGGAAGGTAATGTTTTCAGTCGTGTCTGTGTGTGTGTCTGTCTGTCCGGGCTATAACTTTTGAACCGCTTGACCTAGAAACTTCATTTTTTGTATGCTAGTACATCTTCATAATTTCTTGGTCAAGTTTGAGTATCAAGGTCATTGGGTCAAGTTCAAGGTAACAGCAATAAAAAGTGTCAATTTTTTTAGTGTTGTCTATGAATATAACATGTTATCATGTTTGAGAAAAGTAAATGGGGTCAAGGTCAAAATATAAGTCAAGGTCATTTGAAGGTCAAGGTCATTTGAAGGTCAAATTTCTAGACTTTTGTAATTTTTGGCTCATTTGGCATATTATGCCAAAGAGCCTGTAGAATCATGAATTGTCCGTCGTCCATCATTGTCGTCGTCATCTGTGCACAGCTGCCCTGAGCACACTACTGATCATAGAGACTTCATATCGTACACACATATGCACTTATGTCTTATCTCAAAGGCTAGCAAAAATTATGTTGCTGTGACCATTATCCTCAAATTGGCAGCCATATTTGTTCTCTTCTTGAGCCCTTCTCTTGGACATGCAGTTGATGATACAAACTTCATATTTGGCAACTTTATGCATCTACACACCCTCTTTATTTCCTGTAAAAATTATATTGATACCACTTATATTTCCAGTTTGGCAGCCATATTTATGTTTTTCATAGGTCACTTATTTGGGATTTGATCTTAGACACTTCATTTGTATTCATGTGATATTGTAACCTTTATTGTCTTAATTTTATGATAATGCCAAATGAGCTCAGGTCCATCTGGACCTATTTTTTTCATGTTTTAATAACTATTTGCATTTTAGCTACTATTTGCATTTTAATGACTGTTTGGGAAGGGGGCGGTTCGGCCTTTGATTAGAAGGCATTCTTGTTTCCTCTGAACCCAGGATGTATTTTATTTATGAAGCATTTTTGCAGAAATTGCCGCTATCATACATGTAGCATCCTACCACAAGTGCATTGGTTTGATCATTTGTGTTATGTGTATCATGCCGTGTATCCTAAAATATTTACAACGTTACACCGCCGATCATCATTTGTATTACAGTGACACAAGAAGCTGTATCTACTGGCGATCCAGAGTTACTACAACTATGTCTACAGCACAGAGATTATCAGCGGTTTCAGAAACGAACGGAAGGTGTTCCAGGATTATTAGAAAGGCTGAAAGAGGTTCGTGATGAATTATGTCTCGATATTAAATGACAAGTGCATGTACATGGGAAAAAAGTTCGTAGACACCTAACTTTAAATATATGCAAGGATTTATGTACATGTATGTCGCAACTTTTCTTGTTTATGTTATATACATTGTAGGCTCCAGACTTCTATGTGGAGATGAAATGGGAATTTACAAGCTGGGGTATGAATTGTTAAAAATACTTCATTTCAATATAATTTGGAATAGGAATTAAGTTTCTGTGTATGTAATTGTTCAGTGAAAGTGGGGAATTAAGTTTCTTGGCAGTGTGTTGGACAAGGAGATATTAAATATTGAATAGGAGAAAAGTCCTTTTGAAGTTAATTTTTTTCCAATTCTCTCATTGTTTGTTTCGTATTTGATTATTTTAGTACCACTGGTGTCCAGAATGTGCCCAAGTGATACATACAAAGTATGGAAAAGCGGTGAGTAAAACTTTTGTTTACAATATGCTCCAAGATTGAGATTCAAACATTAAGGTTTATTCTTTTTTCTTGTGGCAGTTGCTGTACTTTAATAACTTCTGGTAATCATTTTAGGGGCCAATGTACGAATAGACACAACACTTCTAGGTTTTGATAATATGAATTGGCAACGAGGTTCTCGAAGTTATGTCTTCAAAGGAAACGGTACGTTATTTTAGATGTCAGCAATAGGTCGCATTTCCTACAAAAAAAATGTATTCCACTACACACCAATTTTGCAGCAATATTTAAAGAATTTACCTGGCATGGCAGTGCATTACGTTATGATTTTAATTTTATTTCACAGCGAATTCTGCTACAGTAATGGAGATCGACCATGACATGCACCAAGTATACACAGAGACAATGCAGGTACTTGACGATTTTCCCCGCAGAATCAATTTATTCCAAAACATTGTCCAACAAACTAGAAATTAGTATTTACATGTATATATCAAGACATTGTGTATTATCAGTCATTTGTCATGAAGTTTTATCTTGTGTCATTGCAGGTGTTAGCTGACGCTAGTGATCCTTCAATGTTAGCTGCATCAGAGGATTCTATTGCTGCCCGCATAACATCACCCATAGTGACAACTTACATCGACACTGAGAAAATATCATTTGAAAGGTAATTATTGTACATTTTTGTTGTGGTAACCGCAGATTGTCTGACTCAATCCTGTCTTGAAATAATTAATTTTCATGTTTTATAGGAATAAATCGGGAATCTGGGGCTGGAGAAATGACAAAACGGAGGAAGTTAATGGATATGAATGCAAGGTCAGTTTTATATTCACAGAAAATTCATAAAGAAGAGCATTATTTCTCAATAGCCAAAAGTTGTGTATTGACAAATCGTCCACTTGGGCTTATTACATGGAGTTTCGCTTGTGATGTCACAGGTATTTTCTGCAAGCAATGTGGAGCTAGTCACTAAAACTCGAGTGGAACACCTGACAGATCATGACAAGAAGAAGGAGAAAAAGTCACGAACGCCTTTAGAATCCTTCCTCGGTATTGCAGAGCAGCAGGAGAAAATAGAGGGTGCAGCTGCCAATGGGGTACATGTTTCTTCCACAATTTTCCGTGATGCCAACATGGACTTGATTACTAGCATGCAAAAATTATCAAATGTTAGGCAAAATAAGGAAGTTTGTTTCCGAAATTTAATGTCATTCACAAATAAGTGATGAGTTGAAATGTGAAACTGGAGAAAACCAAAGTAAATTATAACAAACGTCGTTCCTTGAAAAGAATTGACTGTAACGAATTATGTAATTGTCAGGAAATACAAAGCATATCACACAACCCTTGTTCCATCACACCGGAGGATTATTTCGATCCGAAAGTAGATCTGGAAGGCAAAGATATTGGTCGTCCAATAGAACAAACGACGAAAACTCAGAAGTTTAAAGCAAACCTTTGGTTAAGTGAAAACTATCCACTTTCTTTGCCAGAGCAGGTGAGACAATTTTCTTTATCTGTAATCAGACTCATTATCATCTTTCAACGTTCATACGGTAAACTTTTATGTTTGTGCAACTAATTTGTTTTGTAATATTTTGCATATAGGTCGTGCCAATTATAGATTTAATGGCAGCCAGCAATGCTCACTTTAAGAAGTTAAAAGACTTTATCACGCTCAGTCTTCCAGCAGGATTCCCGGTCAAAATAGGTGTGTTTTCTAAACTGGAAATATTTTACAATTTATCTCACTTCGTCTCAACAAATTTTAAAAAGACTTTACGATGTTTATTATTTTGAAGACGCTTCTTAGTTTATTGACAAGCACCTGTATTCATAACATAGAGCAGAATCTTGTCCGACGATTAAATTCATGTGGCCTTTCTGACATATAAAGACACATATGTAATGATGTAATTTAAACTGAATATGAAAACTTCAACAAACTGTGTCTCAACGGACATTTACAGAAATCCCATTGTTCCACGTGCTCAACGCTAGGATAACATTTGGAAACATATTTGGATCTGAGGCAGCAGCACCCAATGTGACCTGTATAAAGGATGCGGAGGGCTCACCTCTATGTAGTGTGGTTGATGATTCTGTATTCGAGCCTCCAGCTACTTACAGCGTTCTTGGTAGGAACCATTTTAAAATATCTGTTTGTGGTTAATCTTAAGTCGATGGCGTAATTAGGATTCACAATTTTACATTTGTGGATCTACAAGAAATTCACAAGATTATCAGTGCAATGGTACTGCAGCAGACACAAAAAACTTTAAGGTCAGCAGATTCTTTAGTGCAAGCTATGCAAATTTAAAACGGCAGTAATTAACTGACTTGTAGTCAATAATAAATTTCTGTTAATTATTTTATTCTTGTAGGTGATCATGGCCATGGTGGACCAGCACGCCTGCGAGATGAAGATGATCAGCTTCTGCAGTTTGCCATTCAGCAAAGTCTGATGGAGCCAGGAACAGAGAACGAACAAGTGACGTTCTGGGAAGCACTGAATCGTGACGGAAACAGCTCGTATGGAGGTTATGTGAACATTGCATCAGAAGAGGAAAGGCAGTTGCAAAGGTATTTTATATTAGTTTGCAACAAATAACAACAATACTTTCACCAATCAGTCCATTTTTGCAGCACTAGGCATGAAATTCAAGTCAACTGTAAATAAATACGTATTCTGAATTAAATAAATCTGGTGCAGATTAGAGCTTTAATCAATCTTAATGAAAGTTGAAAATACCTTCGTGTACTTATTCTTAGAGCCCTTGAGGAGAGCATGAGACTGACATCTGGTCCTGATACAGAACCTGCAGAAGGGGATTCTGCTAATACCCCAGCTCATCCTGATCGGCCAACCACCCTCGTCAATGAAGACGAAAACCAGTTACGAGTTGCAATGGAGCTTTCACGTCGGCAACAGGAAGAGGACGAAAAGAGGCGAAAGCAAGAGGAGGAGGAACTTGAAATGATACTAAAGTTATCGCTAACAGAAAAATGAGGATTGTTTTATTTTAAGTTTATTATCCTTTTAGCAGATAAAGAAAATCGTAAATAATGTTTTTGGCATAACTGGGACTGCTGAGCTTAAAGTTACAGGATTTCTAGTAGAGTGATGCTGCAAGTAACGCCAGAGCCAAGTACAAATCTCATTGAGTATGTAATAGAATATATGTATCTATTAAAGGAATATTCGTTGTAATATTTTTGTCAAAGTTTTATAAACATGAAATATGCACAGTTTACATGTATAATTAATTAAACAACACTACATGTTGTAAAGTGTCCTGTTATACACCTACAGTAAAGCAGTTAACATCGACTATTATAAATTTGCATGATACTATGAAGAAAAGGGAAATGGTTCCTTGCGTACGACATTTTTGTTTACTGTTGCAAGGCAGGATTTTAGCCTCGATAATATTCTTTTGTGAGCTTGGACAACATCAATATGTATATGGATTTCTTACCCATGTCAAGTACACTGGCGTGGCACGTTACAGTGTCAAGAAGCAGTTTATGCAGTCCTTATTTTTTCATGGCAAAAGATGCACATCAGATAAAAACCCCAGTAAATTATAGTCTGTTTATGCTATGTGTGACTACGTCTTTCGTTATAAAATAATACTAGTTGTTAAGAACAAAGGAGGTAACATGTACATGGTAACATGTCTATTTTTAAATGTATCAATAGCTGTATAATTTGTAAATTATACATTTCGCCAATATGTAAAATATGCATTGCTGCAAATCATGATTTATAACTTATATTCAAGATGAAACTGTTAAACAGTATGATTGATACCAGAAATGTATGCATGTAGATAATTTTTGTTATCCATTCCTACATACTATGCTTTAATTTTGCTTTATAAATTATTTCTTTGAATCAAACCATTTAATCATTAGCTAGATTATTTTATTTTGTTATTGTTTTGCATTGTTGTTTGTTTCTGCATTTAAACTGTTATGTACGACATTCATTCATACCTCAGATGTATGAAGTATACATATCCATATACGGCTATTCTAGTAGATTATGGGGATAACACTATTTGTAACATCATATTATACACTACAAATCATAAACTTTAATGCAGACCACAAATTATATGTAGCATGTGAATTACGAAGAAAGGGACGGCAGAAAAGGAAAAGAAACGAGATAAATGTTCAAACGTTTGATTTCGCTTGATTAATCATAATATTATTCCTAATTTATAGGATACAAATTCTTGCCCAATGCACTTTCTACATTGTGCAGTGGTTTTGCTGTTGCCATATTTTGGTCAGTTTTGTCACATAAATGGTTTTCGTTCAAGAAATTATTCTGTTATGCCACACTTTTAACGTAATCAGTATCGTATGTAACACTGATTTCCGGAATTTCTTGGTTTTTGCTTTTACAAAACTGGTTTCGGGGAAAAGTGCAAATATATGGGTCTTACCCTTTGCTGTCAGCTACAATCTGTCTTGCTGATGTCTCATGCAACATGTGCAGAGCCAAATTTCACATCCTATTGTGCATTTGTTATTGTAAGAAAGTATTAGTTTATCCGGTGCTCGTGTGTTTAACTCGTGGAATGTAGTATTTTAAGATGTAGAATCCAGTTCAAAATACCCAGATTATCATATGTTGCATGTACACTATTTGGACTGAATGCTATCCAGATCTGGTCTTATTTCCTTCTTTGAATAGGATAACAAAACTCACTCGGGGCGAATACATACTTTTCAAAATTTAAAGAGATGTAAAGTATTGGTCTTCGTGGCTTAGATTGCTATTGTTGCCAATTTGACTCGACCCTGCAGACTGCAAAGCTTTACTGTGAACAGCTGTGAAGTTAATACGGTACATATGGTAGCAACCTTTTCTGCAGTTCACTCTTATTACGATTAAAATTCCCTCTTTTCCCGATTGTATACATGCATTGGCATACATGCTTACAAATTGTAAAGGCAACTTACCAATTGTTGTTGTGTGATATATTTTAGATTATTACTCTCCAGTCAAAAAATGCACAACTGTCTTTTGTGTCTGAAAACATCCCATTTGTAAAGCCCGTAATCTGTCAACACAATAATTGTTATAATAAAACGATAAACAAATACAGAACTGTTTTCTAGTTGTTCCTTTATTTTCTTTACTAAACACTCATATCAAAATATGATGTGTGTAAGATTTATTATAACAATAGCATAACACATTTAATGTACAAAAATGTATTTTAGTACATGAAAACTGGAGAAAAATCAAGTTATGATCTAAATATAGTCCTCGGAATGAAAGCGAATTGCTTAACATTTTGCCGTAATCAGTAACTGGCCAGTATTTATTACTTTGAAGACGTGACCTCGCGCGCAAATGAACAGTACCATATGTGTATACGAGGTTTTCACTAATATCAATTTTGCTTTGCCTAATTAGCCTAATTCACCTAATTTTATAGACAGCATAATTTAAATTTATAGTAAACATTCAAATTTTAGTAATTTTACCAATTGTAGTTTTTCAGAGTTCTTACTAAAATAAGTATCAAATTATACTAAAGAGAGTAATCTTACAAATTTTAATTTTACTACTTTTGATATAATTACTAATATTTGATTTTAAACCAGACATATTCCATTTGGTAAATTAGGCTAATTGGGTAAAAACTGATTTAGTAAAAACCTCGAACAGTAGGCGCCCTTCCTGAAATGATATGTGTATCTAAACATGCGAATGTGATAACATTATAGGTGGACAGTGCGAAAAAGAAGAAGGAGAAGGACAAAGTACTAGAAGCTTTGGAAATAGATTTAGCCACAGCTTACTCGCAGGAAAGTAAAGCTGCCGACGACTTGAGAAAAGCAACAGAAAACCACAACAAATTTAAGGTACTAATGTGAACTGAATAAAGATCTTAAATCGAACTCTAAACATCACATATTGATACGGTTTTTATTTAAAATTATTTCCGATGGCTGATAGATTAAATGGATTCGATAGAATTTTTGTTGACATCGGTGCTCACTGGTGCATGACCTTTGCAGTGGGCATAACCTGTTAGGTGTGAACTGGGGCAGAATTACCCATAACATGTACACAACATGTTATTAGGTTACAAGTCAACAGCTGTACAAGCTCGAAAACATGATACTGGGTAGTGTTGTTGACTTGTACAGCTAATAACATGCATTGTGACCTTAAAACATGATACTGGGCAGTGCTGGTGACTTACATTCATTGTGTTATGCCCCAATTCTCACCTCACACCTAATCAATTGTCATCAGCACTGTGTTTATATTTTGGTTTAGTGTCAGTGCATTGAGGTCGGTTGATCACTAACAGCAGGTACCAGCACTTCCTAGGGCAAGAACCGTAAATAGAAGGCAGTATCAATATGCATATCACGTCATTTCTTTTAAAATTAACCGAAATTCATTTACTGTTGTAGATGCTGAAAATACAAGAAGCTCTGCGAGTTACTCAGAAGGCTAATGTAGATTTTCACAAGGATGCTGGAGAATTGGCATTAACACAAGACAAAATAATACAACTATTTATTGGTCATGAAAAGGAAGAGTACGTGCCTAAAGGCAAGCATTTGTCGAGATTTATTTCATCTTGCGAACAATGAAATTCAAGTGAAAGAATTCTTCTTTGTGATTTATGGGTAGAAACTTTTTACGCACCTACGATTGTGACAACATCGCATAAATACATGAAACAATTTTCATCAATTTCAGCGGGCATATTGGCAGCTTCTCATGTTTCCACATTGGCTGAAGACATTGGTCTACCAAGGCCTATATCAATAGCAGACAAACAAGCTGGGGCATCATTTAAGGTAACAATAAATCTTTAACTTTACAGAAATATTCAAATGGAGTGGCATAAATTTCACTTACCTTTCTGTCATTTTGCACTAACAGTGGTTTGCTGGACGGCGATAGTTGATTCTCGGAAGAATCTCAGCAAAATGCAGTATGCATTAGGTTTTGGCGACTAAAATTTTAGCAATGGCAGTAAAAAGTGTTAATTAAACAGGTAGAACCTCATTATAGTTAATAATTAACTTTTTCATTATGTTAAATGAAATTTAACACCTATTTCATACATATTAGTACAGAACCTCTGTTTAATTTCCCATTGTGAAAAAGCAAAATTATGACACAAACTACATGTATTTGTAAACCCTGAGAAATAATATAATCAAATAAGATTATATTAATTAACCATTGTATCTTGATCAGGGAGCATAAATCAAAAGTACGCCCCAGCGGGGAAAAAGCTTGCAAAATCGAAAAACGAAGATTTAAAAATTAGTTCATTGTTTAGATAATTTTGTTTACCGAAGAAAGGCAGCATTCTGTAACAATGTAATGAACAGCTATTCCTACTTCCCACTTGTGAAACGGGCAGCAGGCCTTCGACTGAAAGACTTTTTTTTACATATTAAGACTCATCAGGCTATTAGGACCAGTAAGTCCAGCCAGTCTTCTGCATCTTCACGACTAAGTATGCCAGTGTACACGGAACGTCCAGAGAAAGAGATACAACGTCCATCATCCGACAGAGCCCAGATGCCCCTTCCAGCTCTTCCGCTCTACCCCTCTTTGCCTCCTGGTAAATAACCACCATTCTTCGAATTGTAGTAACTCCAGGCGAATCGTTAAGTCCGCGTTCAATTTTAAACATTTAATTGAGCAAACCAAGAATTCTTATCGTGCAATTCAACAAGCCCAAAGATAAAGATTCAGAGGTTTAGATTTTTATGGTCCGCGAATGCGGGAGGTAATGTTTTCAGTCGTTTGAACTTCTTGACGTAGAAACTTAATTTTTGCTGGGTACATTTTCACAACATTTAGGTCCAGTTTGAGTGCCAAGATAATTCGGTCAATTTCAAGGTCACGCCAATAAAATTGTACGATTGATGACTACCAATATTATAAGTTGTATAAGGTCATGGACATTTGAAAGTCAAATTAAAATTTTGGTTGATTTCTACAAATATTTATTATTTGTAAATTTTAATGTCTATGACATCTTAATGACACTGTAAAATGGTTAGTTTTTGATTTACTAAAACACTCTGCAAGGTATGCGACATCAGGGCGTCCTGTTGAAGCCTTAAAATGATCTCGTTATGAAATTTCAGCTCATTTACCCATAAACAGTACAATTTCAGTTGATAGTGCACATTTTAACAAATCCTTATATCACCACAAAAAATAATTTTAGCAGCATTATAACGTTAAGCCTATATTTTTATACTTTATTCATTTACCAGGCAATTCGTTTGATAATGACGATGGACAGTACGGAGAACTCTACTCGGAGCAATATTATTCGTACACAGATATGGGAGACTCGCACCCGAGCGGCATCTTGATGAGAGGCGATGTTCCACCACCATGTCCTCCACGTCCAGCCCAGTAAAGTTACTACTTTTGGTTTTAGAAGAACAAAACCTGTAATTGTATTCAAGTGTTTAAAACGTGTAGTCAATACACATCCATGTACGACTGAACAGTAAACACTTGGTTGGGACCTGAGAAAGAAAATTCTATGATTTTTCAAACAACAGAATTTCACGTTATCAGTGGTGCAGTGTGGAAACATTTTATTCCCGAATAATTCCCAGATCTTCCCAGTATATTAGTGTTCTTTAGTTCCTTGCCGTTGCTAGATTTGAAGATAATTTTATCATCTGGATTTTATTGAAAACGAGCCACAGAGCAGATTATTCCAAGATTGTTCCATTTGTTTTGGGAAAAAATCGGTTAAATTGATAAAACAATAAGGGAAATGAGTAAGTCATTCCGTTTATTGCCAGGTCTTGCCAAGACTGCTGGCGGAAAGAACCTATACTTTTATATCGCAGTCCAGAACACCATCACAAAATTCTGGTATAAAATTTGACTTGCCAAATGTTCCCGACTGCCAGCGTCAGTAGCAAACGAAGTATGCATCGCACTTATTGCCTGTCAGGCGCAGCCATCTGTGCCTTCCCATTTACCTTATTATGGCTGATACTTCGTTCACTACTACATTGCATGCACGGTTTTTGACTGAAAGTTTCCATCTGTGCAATGTAATGTGATGAGATCGTTGTTCAAGTTTCAAAATAACAAAGCAGGAAAACTGAAAGCCAAAAATTATTCTGTTCTTTGCAGTTCTTTACAAGGGGATTCGCGAGCCGGTCTCGTCCTAGGCCAGAGAAATTCAGCTCTGGCTGGTAGAAATGTAGATCTTACCGCCACTGATGTGCAGGGTAACCCCCTCCCGCCGCCTGCCCCGGATTCACCTGATCAACAAGAGTATATGTATCTGATAACTGATAGAATATATGATGCAGGTACGTAGACAAGTAATGAATTTCTTGTGTTCAGTCGATAACAAACTTTAAATCTGAAACAATGGCAACAAAAGCCTCTAATTTGAACCAGAGAATAAATGATTCTGCTGATTTTGTCAAAAGTTTCCAAACGATACCATTTTCCTGAACAGTACACAAAGTGATTTTCCATGGTCGCCAAATTTTAACGTGTAAAAAAACTGAATAATGTTGCACGAATTTTTAACTGTGTATAAAATTCACAAATTGTTTGCTTGGTGTGTATGTATTGTTCCAACGAATGTGTACTATCAGGTTAGGAAACATATCGGAACAAAGGAATTCTGCACAGTCCTACTGACCCAGACCATTAGTGGATGTAGGGGAGCGCCCGAGGTGTGCCCCGACCCCATGGTTGGATTTTTTCATTTTCATGTGTTTTTTGCAGAATTCTGGGCAAAAATAAGGTTGGGGCCAAGCGCCCCCTCCCATGCGGAAAATCCCCGATCTACCAGTGCATGCATGCATCGTGACCAATTTGATTTGTCCATACTGGTCTGAAATTTGTGAAAATCTAAAATTTGTATAGTAATATCAGATGCCCATTCACAGATAAAATCGAATTAAATGTGTGGAAACTTACACATGGATCATATGGCTTGATAAACAGTTACATGGTATACTTTTAATTCTTGTTAATTACAGTGGAAAACTTAGATATCACTACCAATCAAACAAGAAAACGAAGTGAGAATGAAGATGACTACATGTCATTGCAAGCTGAGTTGGATCTAGAGGGTTGGTATCACAGTTGTATTGCACAGAAATTAATATATACATGTTGTCTTTGTAATGGTAAACTGGAATACCTGTAAGATAATTTGGTAAAAAAGAATAATACGAAACCCCAAATATATATATGTTGCATACAATATATTGCAGGATTTCGTCAAGAGGAAACAAGAGCCAAGAGAGGTACTATTCACGATGAAGACCCGCATAACATTTACTAAGGACGCTTTTATTTTATGGTTTTACGTTTACTTGAAATCAGCACACTACTTAGATCATAAAATCACAATTTTTTAAATATTTTATGTTTCGTTGTTATTGAGCATAGATTGCCATTGGCAACGGACTTTTATACGTATTTGATAGCAGTACGGAGACACCTACCAAGCCATATAAAATAGCAGTAAAATATTTTATATGAATTGTGCTAATTTTGAAACAAAATGTGCACATAACTGTGCATGTTTATGGTTGAGTAATGCCTTCTGTTTATGTAATTTACAAAACACAAAATCTGATACATGATCTACACAGTAGTACCGTATTGTTCCTGAATAAAGCGCCGGGCGCTTAGACCAATTTTTACGAGGGCGTTTTATTTGGAATTATCGTAATACAAGTTTAGTGGACAGTTCATTCATAACAAATGTAAAGTTTGATGCTTTGATTACCAAACCAGGGTAACTTATACTATTTCAAAGGTGACATATTTATTGCACAACTAAACTTTCCAAAGTCCAAGAAGATAAACAATAGTATTAAAAAAATTAAGTTTGTGGAAAATATAATTCAGATTGATCAAATAAGTTATGCTTAATAAAATTTCACGCAAAAATGTTGAACAATAAACTTATTTATTATTTTTTGCTGGCAAAAACGTGGGGGCACTTTAATTAGAGATGGCGCTTTATTCAGGAACAATACGGTATATGAAGTTCTGATGTTTTTGGGGAATAACAGTGGAGAAAAAAAAATTATTCCAACTGTATTGCGAAATGATAAATTACAAAAACAAATCAAAATAATTTCAGTTTTAATTTGTCATAAGTAAGAAGCTTATGTTTTATCAAAAATATATGAAATAGGACGTAAAAAAGTATCAACTGTTTCAAAAACAGAATCTCCTGCAGAAAACAATCATCCAAAAGTATACGCTTTGTTTCAATCCTAGAATTATCTTTTGCCTACCAGATCTTCTTAAGACGTTGACAATATAATAAATTATGTAATAAATTTATCTAAATTACTTTAATATGAGGGCAGACAATAAAGTTTCTATTAACGGTGATCAATCAAATTCAAATTTTCAGGATTGCATGTCGACCATCCCCGATACATTTTTTTAAAACTTCAACAGTTAAATTGTCCAGACGAACCTCAATGCCCTACCTAAAATTTTGGATGATTGCTCGTCATTTTCATCATACCTTTAATTATCGGACATGAAAAGTACACATGTGACGTCATAAACAGGAAATATATAAATTAAATGACTTTTCATAAAGTTAGTCCAAAGGCATCACATTGTTATATCGTGTGGATAATAAAAAACTTACACTTGACAACCGGGATGTACAGATACATAGCAGTGGTGCTCGCTCTGCTGCCAGTTTGTCTGGCAGATTCTTGGGGAGCCTGGGATTACAAAGATTATGAAAAACATAAGAAAAGTAAGTAATTAATGCAAAGTGCGATGCAGGTAATATTATATTTCTCTTCGGGTATCTGGCAAGAAAAGGAAGTCAGTTGGAAACATTGGAAGTTAACGCCGCATAAATTTCCATTGTTTTCTATTTGAATATCACGCCTCAAACCGATTTTAAACTTAGGTCTATTTATTGTGCACAAAAGAGAAAAAAGAGATTTTAAAATCGTATCTATATTTTGTATTATATGTTAATATTACATGTGTGTTCCTTTTTCAGCTAAATGTTACCAGTGCGCATACTCTCCGGGTAAAACAGTTTATAAGGAAGAGAAAGTTGCTGTAGAAATCAAACAGAGAGACCCGCATCACTGGGATAAGTACGTACAAATACCTACAAATACAGATACAAATACCTGTACAATCTACCTGCGATGATTACTACAAGTTTCTGCGTCTTCATCCATTACGTGCCAAAGATTTCAGATCAAGAAATTATTATCAAAAGTTTAAGACCCCGCCTCCATTAGCTTAACATGAAATTCAATTGTTGCGGGCCCTTAAACTTTTCATCAAATACTGAAATTCCTATTAATTTTGAAACACGTGGAACAAAAGGGGAAACAACAGAATTACACGCTGTGCTTTTGATGCGCCATTGTTTCAAAACTAATAGGAATTTCAGAATTTGAGACAATTTCATCTGAGGTGAGAGTGTAGTGTGTCTAGAGGTGACTTTTGTTAGCATAACATCCTGCCCTCTTTCCCACCGAATAACCAAGTGAAATCTCCCGTCAA